>JBBPSY010000540.1:0-11801 GCA_038093855.1 Rugiboletus extremiorientalis
TCAGAGAGAAACAGGACATTGGCTGTAGTAGAGGCAGAAATAGGCTTTATGGTAAAGTAGGGTCAGCCAGGTAGTATTCCTGCCCTTTATGGTGCTCAGGATCATGTGAGTTACATAATGAAACAGGGTTGAAGCACAGCATCCATCAGAACATTATGTTATTTACCAAATGGTGACTGACAACATCATGGTCAAATAAATGTCCCAATGACATGTCATTCTGAAATGGTTATATCTCAATCCAATGACAACCAAATCACATGACTAAGTGCTCATATTCAAGGCAGGGGTTAGTGCTATTGATGACCCTGCAGGGTCTAGAGCTAATTCATTTTGGTTCCCTTGCAAATATCAAGTCTTTCCAAAATGACCCAACATTGGGACACTTATTTGAGCCACTGTAGATTGTGTAGAACTGGCTGGGGAGCTAGCATCTACAAGGCAGCGCTTATATACTACAGGGAAGGAGTATTACTAAGCAATGAACTACTCTAATAGAGCATGCTGGATATAGGCAATGTATCAGTATGACTGATAAGGAATAGTAAGACATCTAAGAGAAAGTCTATAAAGGATAAAGGGTCTGCGGAGTCATGAGGAAATGGTGATGCAGAGATAGAATGGAGCTGGTTCTACAACAGAGGTAGTTAACCAGGAAAGGAAAGGAAGGTGATTGACATTGTGAAGGGGCAATGTCAGATCAAGAGAGTAAGGCACTGCTGCAGGAGTAGTAGTACCGAATGAGGAAGGATCTGCTTGATGCGAAGTGGCATCAAGCTGGATTAGGAACTGTGAAGCATCACAGTGGCAATACCGATGGATTGGGATGAAGTCAAGGAAGCCTGATGGAAGAGTTGAGGACAAAGTCCGAGACAATGGAACAGAGTCCAAGATGACTCAAGGACGATGGATCAGGAAGGCGACAACAGATCAAGAGAAGTGCCGAGCAATGCCTAAAGAGGCAGAGTGGAACACGTCCAGGACCTAGAGACAAAGGGAGACTAAAGGAGAGGATGGGCACAAGCCCAAGGACTATGAGGGCGAGAGCAATGATAACAAAGGGACATGCCTAGATAAGCATGTGGTGCCGACAGGGAACTACCAGGGTTCGGATAGAGTACTTGGCTATCCTGGGAATAGGGGACATAGGCAAGTGGTGGCAGTGATAGGGGCTATCTGGGAGATGAGCGAGTATAGGTATACGAGCAATGTCTCAGCTGAAGTGGTAACCTTCTAGGTCTATCAGTAGATGTAGCAAGGCATAGTCTTGGTGCCAGTCTATGGTGTTATGGTAGAGTGGTCTCCCAGTCCTTTTTCTTCTTTCCTCGCTCACTGGTACAACATCTAACCATACCTACACTACGATTACCATAGACAAGCCCCTAACCATAGGGTTAGCCAACCTCTTATCGCTTACCTCAGTATCAGTGAGGCTTTTCTCTGTTTGTCTTTGCTTACATATGTTTCTCTTTCTGTGCCACCGCTCGATGTGGTGTCACCCTTTGTCCTTCCTTGGTTCCCTTGGCCCCACAGCCTCCATGGGAACCTTGGACTTCCATTTATATCATCTGCACATGGCAACCTCATTGTTGCCTCGCACCCACTTCTTTTGGCATGCTTGCATGCCCCTTTTATCTCTTCACACTCAACCACACCTTTGTGGAAGTGCTCCCTTTCCTTTTCTGACATATCCCTTTGGGACATGTCAGACCTTTTCCTCTTCCAGCCGATACATGCTCTTGGTCCATGCTAGAGTACAGCCACTTGTGTACTCTATATAAACCCTGGCGGAACCAGCTGGAAACCCTAGCTAGTTCTACGCAATCCACGCATATCTACTGGCATCCAGAGAGTTCGCTTCGTCTTTGACACCTCAAGACTTCGCTTTACTCTTCTGTGGTCTAAAGGTCACCCCAAGACCTGCTTGCTGAGTTCTGGACTTAGGACCGTAGACTTCCGTATCTACGTTGTCCAGTGAAGTTCCAACAACAGCTATCTCTTTGGCTTGCCACTGAGATACTGTGTACATCATAACATATGGCAACAATGTCCCAGGTGGACAAGGAAAGGCATATGAGGAGGAGCGAGGGAAGATGAGTGACAATGAATGCTAACCAAAGAAAGAAAAAGGTATGGGGGTACCCATTATTGTAACAGCCAGTATGTATCTATAATGATCTTTGTTCCTCATATACTAACAATCCTATTGATAGCACGAATCAATTATCAAACAGGGTATGGAACAACCCTGACCGCCTGTGTTGCAAGCCAAGGACTAGCCCAGGCTACACACCACTATAACTCAAGGATAGGACAAGTGAACAATGATGGGGAACCCAACAGAGAACTTGACTGGAGTTCTTGGTTTGTATGGTCATTGCTTAAATACTACTCTACTGTTTGTACACTACAAACAATGGAGATTAAATACATGAGGTATGACGGTAATTAAATATGTGAGGTGAACACATGTGTAATGGAAGCATAGCGGAGATTAATAGAATGGAAGAGAAGCATACGTAAAACATGTGTGAGACAGAAATTAAAAAGAAGTATGATGAACATGGAAGCAAATCATTAATGGCAATCTTGCATAATAATGTAAACATAGTCAAACACCTGGCATATCAGTATGGTCGGAGTTTGAATTGGAGTTCCATAAAAAGGTAAACATGTACAAACAAAAGGAAAAAGAAACATAGTATGTAGAACTCCTGTACAATGTCCTAGGGTTAGGGTCTGAGCATATACTACCACTCAACCATAGCGTAGAGCAAAGGACTTAGGCATAGAATAATGGTTATGCGTATAGGTGCATGACAAATCGCAACATTACCCCCCTTCTAGAAATCGACATTCAGGTGATCCACAAAGGTACACCTCCACCCACCACCTCTGCCGAGTCAGAGTCATTACCTCCCTACGACAGCTCCGGGACACCCAGAACCCTGTCACCCTCCAACCCGATTCCCCAGCTCCCGTCTCCCCTCCTGGCATCTGTATGCCACTATGGACCAACAAAGGAATTGCCACTGTTTTAGATGTCATGAGCGTGGACACGTGTGCTGTGACTGCCCCCTTGGTGACAGCGATGACCCCAATGACATGCTTCCTGTCCCACCTCACCTTGCCCACATCCAGAGCAACCCTTGCTACACCGCCGCCTCTCCTCCCTCTTCTGATCTATCCTGAGGAGGAGAGGACTATGAGGTCAACGAGGGAGACTTGTCCAGACCTGACAGGGACTAGCGATAGTGGACTACAGGGGTTGTCCACCCTAGGAGAGGGTAATGTTACAGTAGAGCTGTTATATCTATGATCTCCAGTGGTCAAGCGACCACCTCCAGTCGTTTCTTTACATCTCCGGTGCGCAACCATCATCTCCATACTTGGGTCTATAACCAGTATCCAGAGTTGCGTGCTTCCCTACTGGACTTCTGTATAACATCACCCTTCGTTCCCTTTGACGTTCTGTTTCATGTTCTCGTGCCTAATCATGTGTCTCCTGTCATCCTCCATATGTCTCCTGCCATCCTGCATATGCCTCTGTCATACTTCCTCATCATTTGTTTCACTTCATAGCTACCATCTGTCATTTGCTACGTACCCTCTTCCGATCTCAGTCCTGGTTCATAGTATAAGTATTGCGTCCTCCATCTGTAGACCTCAGTTTGTAACTCAACTAAGTCACACCTCCTCGCCCAAGTTCCTTTCCGACCTTCCCTTACCCTCCTCCATACTACTTCCCAAATATGAGGACACAAGGCTCAGCAAGGGCGCGACACATAAGTCCTGCGCCAACGTCCTTATCCATTGAGTACCCTTGACCTCCTTACCCTCCATCAGACCTCTGCCCAACTTCGTACTGACACCCCGGAACTCCATCAGACTTGTACCCGGAGGGAACACACTTAACAAGAGTGGTCTCCCAGTCCTTTTTCCTCTTTCCTCACTCACTGGTACAATATCTAACTACACTTACCATCAAGCTTACCCTTAACCCAACGGTTAGCTATCCTCTTATCGCTTACCTCAGTACCAGTGAGGTTTCCTTTTATTTGTTCATACTTACATATCATACGTTTTCCCTTTCTGCGCCACTACCCAGTGCAGTGTCACCCTTTGTCCTTCCCTGGCATCCATGATCTCTGTGACCTCCCTGGATTCCTCGGACTTCCCCTTTTATCTCTAGCGCATTGCAGCCTCATTACTGCTGCACATCTACTTCTTCTAGCACACTTGTCTTTCCAAGCATGCTCCCTTTATCCTTCTCACTCAACTGCACCGTTTGTGGAAGTGAACCTCTTCCTCTTCTGACATATCCCGACCTTTCCTCTTCCAATACTTACAACACCTTGGTCTGTGTGTGTACTTGTACCTATATAAACCCTGGTGGAACAGCTGAAATCCCCAGCTAGTTCTATGCAATCCACGCGTATCTACTGGCACTCCAGAGAGCTCTAAGTCTTCGACAACCTCAAGACTTTGCTTTGCTCATTTGTGGTCTAAAGGTTGCCCTAAGACCTGCTTGCTCTAGTTCCAGACTGAGGACCATAGACTTCCATATCTACATAGCCTGTTGAAGTCCTGACGACAGCTATCTCTTTGGCTTGCCACTGAGATACTGTGTGCATTGTAACAGGACCTCCTTGCTACGCCTACCATTAGGCCTAGAAGGTACACCATTGTATGGAACATTGCTTGTGCTCCTCAGCACTCGCTCACCACCAGATAGCCCCTATCACCACCACTGCTTACCCATTGCCACATGACTAAGCATTATCTGTCCTCCAGTATTACCCTGTCAGCGCCACATGCCTATCTAGGCATGTCCCTATGTTCTAGCCACTTGTCCATGGAGATTAAATACATGAGGTATGACAGTAATTAAATATGTGAGGTGAACACATGTGTAATGGAAGCATAGCGGAGATTAATAGAATGGAAGAGAAGCATATGTAAAACATGTGTGAGACGGAAATTAAAATAGAAGCGTGATGAAACATGGAAGCGAATTGTCAACAGCAAGCTCGCATAATAATGTAAACATAGTTAAACAACCGGCGTATCGGTACAGTCAGAGTTTGGATCAGAGTTCCATACAAAGGTTAACATGTACAAACAAAAGGAAAAAGAAACAGAGTATGTAGAACTCCTGTACAATGTCCTAGGGTTAGGGTCCAAGTGTATACTACCACTCAATCATAGTGTAGCGCGAAGGACTTAGGCATTGTTATGATAGAGCGGTCCCCCAGTCCTTTTTCTTCATTCCTCACTCACTGGTACAACACCTAACACTACTTACCTTATGATTACCATAGGCGAACCCCTAACCACAGGGTTAGCCATTCTCTTATCACTTATCTCAGTACCAGTGAGGTTTTTCTTTGTTTGTTCTTACTTACATATGTTTTCCTTTCTGTGCCACTGCTCGATGCAGTGTTGCCCTTTGTCCTTCCTTGGCATCCGCGGCCTCCACAGCCTCCATGGATCCTCGGACTTCCACTTATATCCTTAGTGTATTGCAGCCTCATTGCTGCTGCACACCCACTTCTTTCGGCATGCAAGCATGCCTCTTTTGTCAGTTCGCACTCAACCACACTCCTTGTGGAAGTGCTCCCTTTCCTCTTCTGGCGCATCCCTTTGGGATATGTCAGACCATTCCCTTTCCAGTACTTACACTGCTTGGTCCGTGCGCATACTTGTACCCTATATAAACCCTGGGAGAACCAGCTGGAAACCCCAGCTAGTTCTATGCAATCCACGCGTATCTACTGGCATCCAGAGAGCTCCCTCAGTCTTTGACAACTCAAGACTTCGCTTCGCTCTTCTGTGGTCTAAAGGTTGCCCTAAGACCTGCTTGCTGAGTTCTGGACCGAGGACCGTAGACTTCTGTATCTACATTGTCTGTTAACGTCCCGATGACAGCTATCTCTTTGGCTTGCCACTGAGATACCGTGTGCGTCATAACAGGCATAGAATAATGGTTATGCATGTAGGCACACAATGAATCGCAACAGTCGCCTTGCGTCATAACATCTATAATCATTTTTGTAATCTTGATGTAGCATATGGAGAAGAAGATGACAAGATCTTCGACTCCCAGGATAGGACATTAAATTACGATACAGACAGTTCATCTTGCCAGACCGAGACTGGGTCTTCAACCAAGAAGCTTGCTGCATGGGCATGCAGGCTTAATTCAGTCAAAACAAAAACAAAAAAATATTCCACCTCCATGCCTTCATTATCTATAGAAAACCTGGATAAAATCAAAGTTTGATCTCCTCGTCCAAAATGAGAGATCTGTCTGGAGATCAAAGTTGCTAACTCCATGACAAAGAACAAAATTGTTGCAACCCAAGTGCTTCTGGATTCAGGAGCTAACGGCATCTTCATTGATACATGATGGGCTTCAGTTAACAAGATTAAAACCAAGCCACTTTCCAATCCAATCCCCGTTTATAATGTTGATGGTACCAAAAATAGCACTGGCAATATCACACACATCACAGAGCTTATTTTAGAGTTCCAAGGGCATAGGGAAAGAATGGAAGCGGAAGTCACAGATCTCAGATGAAATACCTTGATACTTGGATATACCTGGCTCGCCAAGCACAACCCAGAAATAGACTGGCAGACTGGCAATGTTGCAACCTCAGGATAACCCTAGACTACACCAAACAACTTGGACAGAATGGACAAGTGAACACAATGGTTTTTATGAGGGAAACCAACAGAGAAGTTGACTGAAGTTCTCTGGTGGGCTCAATTGTCTTATATACTGTTTACATGTTTGTGACTGATCGACTACTAGGTATATTAAATAGACAATCAGACCACTTTCTAAATACTACATATAGTAATGCACAGCATTAACACAGGAATCTGCAGGTGCACAGTACATAGCCTTGCGCAGCAATGCACAGTCATGTGCAGCACTAGATGGAGATTAAGTATAACCTCAATGACTCAATGTGAGTCAGAGTGAAAATGAAAAGAAGGCATAGCTTCGTGATAGAAGAGATGCACAGCCAAGCATAGCGCAGATATGAAATAGAAGTAGAAGCTGTGTCGAGGGCTTCTTGAAGTGCATCTATAGATTCATTAATTATAAAAAGGTAAACATGAACAAACAAATGAAGTGAATTGACTAAGTGTTGATTCCTGTTGTGGGGTTTACTCATTGGCATAGTTGACTATGGTTAACGTAGTCATAGCCCATTGGCTATAGGTTATAAGGGCATTACTGGTCGTTGATGTGGGTTATATGAGTAGGCCAGAGCATAGCGAGGGACGTATTAGTGCAAAAGCGAAGATGTAGTGTAGACGGCGATGTGTGAAGTGTCGTTGGTGAAATGGGAATCATAACAGGCAATGTCTGACTCACACAATGCCCACGCTCTTGCTGTTATGACCCAATTGTACTAGGGATGGAACCTAGTGATAGATAAGGCAACACCAATAAGACGTCGCTGGAAAGATGAATAGATAAACGAATGGAGTGACTTAATGCTACAATTGTACTCAGGGGAGAATACAAGAGGACTAAGCTGGAGAGCTTAGGCCGTCTTGTGCTAGCATTATATACTACAAGCCCGTAGGCGATACAAATAGTATGCTACACAAGTAAACATCTAAATAAGGGAATGCCCAGTGACCTACGTGGTCCTAGGGCATGATGTCATAGATAACTATCTACGGTGCATACACCATGAGGCTTTAATGTCCATGGTGTGAGAACGCTGTCCCTTGGGAATGTCACCCGTGGGTACATCAGTGGCGTCTCCACCTCCTATATCATAATATGGATCTGATCTAGATGTGGATCTATCAAGATACCATCTCATCTTAGATCTAGATCTCTTAATGTCTGTGTATCGTAATATATACGTAAGGCTACATGTAATGTTCGTATAGGCCTCGTTGGCCGTCGTATGCTATGGTACTTATATATTATGTAATATGAGATATCCCACGGTCACGTGCCGTCTCTAGGGGATTCTCTTAGGAATGCGTCGTAAAGTATGAGTGGCTACCGTTGTAGTCTGTATTCGTGCTGATAATCGTCAGGCAATGCCTTTGCATGCGACTATCATTTGTAATATGTCCTTGATTACTAAGTGTTATGATATCAAATTGCAACACTTGCTTCCTACTGAGCGACTGTGCTGCAATCCTGAGAAGTCTAGATGATGATGAAATCAGGAATGCCCCCATGGCCTACCATATTATTAAGTCACTAGAACCAAAGGGACCTATAGAAAAGACTGCCAAGGAACTGGTTCCTGAGCAGTATCATAACTTTATCAAGGTCTTCAAAAGGAATACGTCAGAACGAATGACAGTTCATAAACCATGGGATCACACCATAGATCTCAAACCAGACTTCAAACCTCGAAAAGGAAAATTATACCCAATGAGTCCCAACAAACAGGAAGAAGTGTCTAAGTTCATTGATGAACAATTACGGAAAAGGTTATACAGTGACTCCCAAAACCGTTGCAATGTTTGGTGATTTTGCATTGGCTTGGATGTAGTGCATGACAGTGTGGGCATCATGCTTCATCATTGGTGTACCATATATAGTTCATACCCTCAGCTACATGATTGCCCCCTAGGTCATGTGACTTGGTGCAGGGGCTGTGGAGATATGCCCATTCAAAAACATCAATACCATTGCAACAGTTTTGTAACTCTTGATATACAGTCATTCACTACCACTTGAAACACCTAACTTCAACTGGCTCCAGCTTTCCAACAACACAATTTTTTCGAGATCAGTAAATAGGATCTTATTTAGTATATCAATACATATAAGTTACAAACAAATGAGTAGAAGAAATGAGTGGCAAATGAGCAGCAATTCATTGGATGTTTTCGAGTGCTTATCAGCTTGTCACACCACTTGAAACAAACCAAAACCGGTATATCAGTGCACGTGACAAACATCTTGCCATTATCTGTGTGTTATCTACTCATTATTCCTGCCGTCAGCCTAGTCACCGTTCCCATCGTCGTTCCCATCATCATTCCCATCATCATTCTTGTCGTTCCCATCCTCCCCCTCCTCCTCTTCCTCCTCCTCCCCCTCCTCCTCTACGCCCCCCCCCGCCCCCCCCTCCCCCTCCTCCTCAACCACAGCCCTTGGAGCAGATGGCTCTAATTTGCCAAGCTTTGGCTTGGCCCAATGAATCTTCCATCTCTCCTGCTTTGCAAGGTCCCTTTCTGCCTCCCACAGACATAATTCTTCATGGTAAGCATCCCGTCGTTCCTTATTTTGCAATTTCCGTGCTTTGTCTGCTTCTTTCCGGGTTGCCATAATGCCAGGCTGAGCTTCCTTTTGTCTCTGGCGGTTTTCGCGTTTTGTCTTCTCTTCCTCAGTGGTTTTCTGATGTTGGACGACCTGGTTGTAAAATACTTCACCTGTGAGTAGTCTCGATAATCCATCTCCATTCAGCTGACCCATCTTTTGTTTCTTTTGTTTGTCATCCTGAGCTGCTAACTGTTCCGACAAGTGGTCACAGTACATTGACTGCAGGACAGCGGTCGACTGCATCCCAAATAGTGCACTTTGCTGATCTGCTAACTTTGAATAGGCCGCTTGTAATGCACTGTGAAAGGTGTGTTCTTGTTCAGTCTGTGGCACCTCATTTAATATGTCTGGTATATATTTCCGTTTTTGAGGTGTTAAAGGAAAGGGTTGAAAGTCGGAGAGGCATTGGGAGGAAGTAAGTGGGGTATCACTAACAAGGAATGCAGCTGAAGTTTATTCTAGAGTCTCCAATGTCTCTCAGGCAGTCACATGCAACTGTGGCTGATGTACTATGGGATCTGGACCAGGGGGTGTCCAAAGTGACGGTAGTATGGTTGATGGGGGCTCGGAGGTTTGCAAGTTTTTGCGTGATGTCTGATATTGATGCAGCATAGATGACACGGCACATACTGGACTAGGCTGGTTGAGAGGTAAGTGGCCCTGAGATGATGTCTCCAAGCTTGGGGCCATCATTTCCATTGTCACGACATTGGGATTAAGTGGCCAGACCCCAGTCTTCTTGAAAGCACTGCGGAGCAACTCTGGAGTCAGGACCTTTTGGTGGGTACATCCATAAACAGAAATGAAGTTTTGTTTTGTGATGCGAAGTCATTTACTGCTTTTGAAGCTATCACACTCCTCAGTCCATTGCCGTTTCAGTGGACCGAAAACAAGGATATCAAGCCCCTGATAAACATGTGTGGAATGTGATGGATAGCACAGTATGTGGATCTTGTGTTCATGTGCATAATCTAAGAAGTTTTTTGTATAGTGTGAGTTGTGCCCATCAACAAGGAGCAGATGAGCACGTCCGTTGGCCTTGGTACAAGTCTTCTTGTTGAAATCTTCTAACCATAGCCTCCCAATTACTCCATCTGTCCAGCCTTTCTTGGAATGGGCAACCCTATGGATTTGTAGGTTTTTAACATCACCATTGAAACAATGAACTTACGAGGCCTTCAATGAGTCGTCTTGATGCCAGTTTGTCAAGAAGGCATGGCCCTTGTAAATCACAGTTGGAGGAATGGTCTCACCATCCGCACAGATAGTTACCATGATGGTAATGTTCTCCCTGTTCCCATCACATTGCTGATATTGCATCTTCTGCTTCACAGGACCTATGACACGCTGTTTCAGTCCAGTTCCAGGTTGAAATCCTGTTTCATCAGCTGCCCAGGTACAGTCTTGCTCGACATTGTATCTTTTGATGGTATCCCCAAGCAGATCAAACCAAGCCTTGTTGGTATGCTCATTTACTCCACAGCCCCAATTACTATCAAGGGAAGCACTCCAGTATGTTCCCAATTGTTCTGCATGGCATTCTAAAAAGCAGCTGGTCCAGTTCTTGCCTACTCCAGTTTCAGGAAAGGCACTTCCAAGCTGTGCATGCAGTAGAGTGTCAATGTGACACTTAAGGGTTTTGTGTGTGAGTGGAAAGCCTCGTGATGCGAGTTCAAGGCAGTAGGCAGTAACATTGACTTCCTCTTCAGGGGTGAGCCAGCCACAATTCTCTTCATTAGCCTGTTGACAACTTCTTCCCCCTTCAAGTCACCTCTTGAGTGTGACATGGCTGATAGAAACCTTCTTCCTCTGTCGTTCCATCTCTTCTTCATCCTCCCGACACAGAACTCATAAGCTCCTTCGTTCTATTTCATTCTGATGCAGTTTGATTGCCTACACCAGGGCTTCTTCTTGTACCAACATTTTGATTTGTTGGTTCTTAGTCTTTGACTTTGCATGGCCTGCCATTTTTCAAGTGAGTACCAATTTTCGACATTGTCATCCTATTTGGCAGCTCATTGTCACTATTCCATTTCTGGTATATCTTGGATACAATAGTTGTTGCAGCCGAGATAGTGTCATTTCAGATACCCTCAAGCGGCATCGTGCTGGCAAGGTGTCTGCACATTATTTCATCAATTGCTTGTAATGAATGGTAGGCCAGGACCTTCCCACATCTATTTCAATGAGTTTTTCCACATCTTGAACACATCTATGTTTGCTGAGATATGAAATACTGTATTTTGCTATGCAAAAGCCTCATCTGTTATTTGTTACGACGCACACGGTATCTCAGTGGCAAGCCAAAGAGATAGCTGTCGTCGGGACTTCACTGAGCAACGTAGATACGGAGTCTATGGCTCTAAGTCCAGAACTCTAGCAAGCAGGTCTTGGGGCGACCTTTAGACCACAGAGAGAGAAGCGAAGTCTTGAGGGTCGAAGACGAAGCGGGGCTCTCTGGATGCCAGTAGATACACATGGATTG
>JBBPSY010000541.1:0-11764 GCA_038093855.1 Rugiboletus extremiorientalis
CGTCATCGTCGTCGTCGTCATCGTTGCTTGTCTTCTCCTTGCTCCTCCTCCATTGCCTCCCTCGTACACGGGACACCACATATAGACCACTACCAGGACCACCTTGCTACGCCTACCAATAGGCCTAGAAGGTTATACTTTGTATGGAACATCACTCGTGCTCCTTAGCACTCGCTCGCCACCGGATAGCCCCTATCATCGCCACTGCTTACCTAATGCCATATAGCTAAGCACTATCCGACACCAGTACTTCTCTGTCAGCGCCACATGCCTATCTAGGCATATCCCTATGTTCTAGCCGCTTGCCCTCATCCACAGTGTCCTTGGGCTCATGCCCATCACTGTCCCTATAGGTCTCCCTTTGCCCTGTGTTTGTGACGCGTCCCACTATTCCCGAATAGGCATCACTTGGTACTTCTTGTGATCCGCAGCCGCCTTCCTGATTGGACGTCCTCAAGTCATCTTGGACTCTGTTCTGCTTGCTCAGACCCTGTCCTTGCTCATGCCATCAGGCTTCCATGACCTCGCGTTTGCATCACCCCGAGATGCTTCCATTCCTTGATGGCCAATCCTATCAAGTGAATCCCTTCCACATTCGGCATTGCTACTTCTGGTAGCAATGTAGTCTTACCGCCTGGGCTTGCACTGTGTGCTCGCCTCTGTTCTCGTCTCTACTCGTCAACCACCTCAGTTGTGGAACGAGGCCCTTTCCTTTCCTGGCGACCTCCTCGGACTTCCATGGAACTCCTTGGAGCTCATCCAGGCCTTTATACTTTATACGTTTTACCTTTCTTATTCTAGCACGCTCCATTAGGGAGCATGCTCTCTGTTTCCTTTCTCGTCGCACTCCTTTAGTCATACTCCTCCATTGCCCATATTGGATGCACCCGATATATCCTAGCCCTGTAGTATATAAACCCGTGCATGTTAGAACTTAGCTCCCCAGCTAGTTCTACGCAATTATACCTGCAATTACTGGTGTCTCTTCGCTCCCCTCTCAGAGACTGGGACTCTCCTGAGCTCCCCTGGTGTTACGATGTACACGGTATCTCAGTGGCAAGCCAAAGAGATAGCTGTTGTCGGGACTTCACTGGACAACGTAGATGCGGAGTCTATGGTCCTAAGTCCAGAACTCAGCAAGCAGGTCTTAGGGCGACCTTTAGACCACAAGGAGTGAAGCGAAGTCTTGAGGTAGTGAAGACCGAGGGAGCTCCTTGGATGCCAGTAGATACGCGTGGATTGCATAGAACTAGCTGGGGTTTCCAGCCGGTTCCACCAGGGTTTATATAGCATACACAGGTGGCAGTACACTAGCATGGACCAAGGGCGTGTATCTGCTGAAAGGGGAAAGGGTCCAGCGTATCCTAAAGGGATGCGCCAGAAGAGGAAAGGGAGCACTTCCACAATGGTGTGGTTGAGTGTGAACTGACAAAAGAGGCATGCAAGCATGCCGAAAGAAGTGGGTGTGAGGTAGCAATGAGGCTACCATGCGCAAGAGATATAAATGGAAGTCTGAGGTTCCTGTGGAGGCCGAGCGGCTGAGGGAACCAAGGAAGGACAAAGGGCAACACCACATCAAGTGGTGGTGCAGAAAGGAAAACATGTGTAAGTAAAGGTAAACAGAGGTAAAGCCTCACTGGTACTGAGGTAAGCAATAAGGGGTTGGCTAACCTTGTGGTTAGGGGTTTGCCTATGGTAATTGTAGTGTAAGTAGCATTAGGTGTTGTACCAGTGGGCGAGAAAGGAGGAAAAAGGGCTAGGGGACCGCTCTACCGTAACACCTGGTTCTACTTCACCTAGGTTATGCTTGTTGTATTATTCCTGTATAGACACAGTACAAACGGACTCGGTTAGATCCATATTACATAATCACGCAGATAACTTTCACCTCAATGTGACTCTACACCTCAGTAACTGACTCTGTCCAGTACTGAGATGAGATCCATCTATTATTACTTCACACCTTGTACTTATACATTCCAGTGTACTTCTACAGGTGTGGAATACACTAGTAACTGACTCTGTCCAGTACTGAGTGTACTTCTACAGGTTATGAGCCCTGCACTTTAATCGCGAGAAAGATTCCATAAGTGGCATGCATACATTCACTGAAATGAGCACTATGACATCCGAGGAGATCAAGCTACCCAAGCTTGATGCGTCCGGTAAGGAGTGGGCCACCTGGAAGGTCCGACTCCAGGTTGTCATGGCCAGTCGAGGACTTAGTGGGTACCTCCATGGCATGATACCTAAACCCATAGACCCAGCTGTTGGGAAATTGAGTGGGTGGACGGCGACAACTCCGGATGAAGTAAAAGCGGTTGTGGAATACACTAAGGACCTGGCAATCTGGATCGAGAAGGATGCGAAAGTGCAGCACATGATTGCTGCTACACTCCCCAACTCTCTTTTCATCTGACTAGTCAATAAGAAAAGTGCTTTTGAGTACTTTACGACACTGAGCACACTCTTCAAACAGTGCTCTATCGTGGTCGGTGCAGAAATGCGTTGTCAATTGGGCAAACTGAAATTGAAGGAGGGCGGTGACGCTCGGGTGCATATAGACAGAATTATTGCATTGTGTGAAGAGCTTGCATCGATCAGACAACCTGTGTCTAACGACGACCTCTTCAACATTATCTATGCGTCCCTCCCTCACTCCTATAATCCCAGATTGGCTTCGCTTTCATCTACCATGCATCTGCAACAGAAAACAATTACCCCCGATGACCTGATGGACATCATTTTGGAAGAATATGATTGACTTACTCTCCAGGATGGCGGGAAGTCTAAAGACAAAGGCTCATTGGAGGACGCTGCATTCGGAGCAGATGCATCAAAATGCGGAAAAGGACGCCAGAAATTTTCTGGGACTTGTCACAACTGCGGGTGATCTGGCCACAAGATTGGGGATTGCTGGAAGGATGGTGGCGGGAAGGCCGGGCAAGCACCTAAGGGGTGGAAACCACGAGGGAAGAAGTCAAAAGATAAGGACTCTAAGTCTGCAAAAGGCTCTACCTTGGCACATACAGCAGATCAAACTGATCGTACAGTGGATCAACCTGACTGTGCATGGCTTGCTTCCCTTGACACCGCTCCTAGTGATGACATTTTCCTTGCATGGACAGACACTGCCGTGAGCGTTCCCGAGCTATATGACAGTGGAGCGTCGCAACACCTCTCTCCCTCGCGTGAACGATTTATCAACTTCATTTCTATCCCACCTAAACCTATTCAGGGGGCTGACAACGGTACCTTCAACGCGATTGGAAAGGGCGACTTACCCATATACCTCCCAAATGGATTGTCTTGGACCCATGTTCTTTTGAAGGACGTCCTGTATGCTCCAAGTATGCATGTCACCTTGGTGTTGCGCAGTCTTCAACGGTGCCACTTGCCAGGTTTTCGACGCGAATAAAAGGCTTCTGGGGGAAGTCAGCATCACGAACAGGTTATATCGCACACAACACACCTATCGGGTTCCGACTGTGGCAGTTGCAGGAGGAGATGAACAGCTTACCATGGAGGAGCTTCATGCCCGTTTGTCACACATCGGCGTCGCTACCATTTGTGAGATGGTAACGAAAGGGATGGTCTCTGGGGTGACACTACATTCGGGCCACAGCAACATGGGCCAATGCGCTGCTTGCGAATACGGAAAGCTACCTGGAAACCTATTGGTACAATCCGTGAGCCGAACCGTACAGCAGCACCTGGCGATGAGGTACATACCGACGTTTGGGGTCCGTCGCCTGTTCAAACACCTGGAAAACGGAGCTATTATTGCTTATTTACGGACGACCACACCTGCTACACTCGCGTTAGCCTACTGTTCGCGAAATCCGATACCTTTTCCGCTTACCTGGATTTTGAGTCTTGGTTGAAGACTCAGCACAGTGCCTCCATTAAACAGCTTTGCTCTGATCGTGGGGGGGAGTATCTGTCCAACGAGTTTACTCGCCACTTAAACCGTAATGGGACAGAACGGAAACTTACCACTCATGATACCCCTCAGCATAACAGCGTTGCTGAGAGGCTCAATCAAACTCTTGTTGAGTGCATGCGCACTGTTTTGCATGCAAGTGGGCTGCTGAAGACGTTGTGGGGAGAGGCTCTCCTACATGTCACTTGGATGAAGAACTGGTCGGTGACTCAAGCGCTTGATGGCAAGACACCATATGAAATGTTATATGGGACGAAACCTCACCTGGGGGACTTACCAGTCTGGGGGGCGAAATGCTGGGTTGCAGATCGCTCGGGATCAAAGTTGGATGATCATGCCATTGAAGGCCACTGGGTCAGATATGACTCAGAATCAACAGTGCATTGGGTCTACTTACTGGATCGACGTGCAGTCGTTGTTGAGCGCAATGTTACCTTTCAGCGCCTTGCTGGCACTACTTCGGTTTGCCTCGAGGACGCTAAGAACACTGGTCAGCGCACGTCACCCCGTACCTAGTGTGGCACCAATCCCAGCACCAGCGCCAGCTATCGCAGGCGAGTTCAAGCGACAGTCGAAGCCGGCGATCAATCACCTTGGTGATGATTTTGAAGATCTGAATCCGGGTAGTGGACACCTGCAGCGTTTGAGTCATCAGCACTTTGATTCAGCATACATCCATATGTTGCGGAGTGGCGACGGGACCCACGATGGACGGGTCGGTGGTCAGGTTTTGCCTAAAGGTATGCACACGGTCCAGGATGCGGTTGAACATGCCTCGCTGGCGTGGGAACTTGATGACTCAGATGCTGTGTTCGTGTTGTTGACTGGGAGCGCGGCTGCTGAGGGCCTTGAACTGATGACCATTGATGAAGCCAAAACCTGGCCAGATTGGCCTAGATGGGAGGAGGCTATCAATGCAGAGTTGAAGAGCCTTGATGACACCCATACCTGGAATGTTGTCAACTGCCCCAAGGATACCAACGTTGTGAGCTGTAAGTGGGTCTTCAAGATAAAGAAGAATTCCACAGGTGAAATCGACAAGTACAAAGCGCGTCTGGTGGCACGCAGCTTCACTCAACAGTACAGCGTTGACTATGACGAAACTTATGCACCTGTTGCGCGTCTCGCCTCTCTCCGACTTATTCTGGCAATCGCGGCGCGTCGGGACTGGGACATCAACATTTTCGACTTTCACAGCGCATTCCTCAATGGGAAACTTGACAACGATGAAGTGATTTTCATGGAGCTCCCGCCTGGTTTCAATAAACAAGGTCGTGACTTAGTCGCGAGACTCTGTGTAGCTTTATATGGCTCTAAACAGGGCGCACTCAAGTGGTATTGTCACTTATGCGGCACTCTGCATGACTTGGGTTTCACATGGATGGAGGCCAATTGGGGGGTGTTCGTTGCGACGATCGCCCAGCACATCTTGATCCTTGCATCACACATTGATGACTGTACCATCACAGTCAGTTCTTCGCCTCTCATCAAAGCATTTAAAGAAGAGATTGGCACACGATTTTGAATCACGGATTTGGGACTGATCAGCTGGTTACTGGGGATGAAGGTCTTGCATGATCATAAATCATGGATGATCTCTCTCTTGCAGGAGTCCTATGCCAACGCAATTTTGACTAAGTACAATTTCGCTGATGCAAAGCCTGTCGTGATTCCCCTCAATCCCCATACTCAGTTATCAGAATCTCAGTGTCCCAAGACTACGAGCGAGGTAGCTCGGATGCAAAACATCCCATATTGTCAGGCCATCGGATCTCTCATTCATCTCGCTACTGGCACTCGACCAGATATCAGTTTCGCGACTTCTTTTGTTTCTCAGTTCAATGCTAATCCTGGTTGGGACCATTGGGAGGCGGTGAAACGGATTTACCGCTATCTCGTTGGGATGAAATCGTTGGCATTAACCTTTGGGACACAAGTCCAGGGTCTGGTCGGGTATGTCGATGCGGACAGTGCTATCCAGGAACATCATCAGGCGATTACCGGTTTCGCATTTCTCATCGACGGAGGGGTGATTCTCTGGGGTTCGAAGAAACAAGAACTCATTACCCTTTCTACAGCAGAATCCGAGTATGTCGCAGCAACACATGCCGCAAAGGAAGCTCTCTGGCTTCACCGTTTTATCGGGGAAATGTTTCACCCATTGACACAGCCTACGACTCTTTTTGGGGACAATCAAGCAGCAATTGCACTGACGCATGATGGCAGTTATCATGCACGTATGAAACATATTGACATTCATTATCATTTTATTCGTTTCACCATTGAGGATGGTTCCATTCGTTTTCTTTATTGCCCTACAAATGACATGATTGCTGATACTCTTACCAAAGCCCTTCCGAGTATTAAAGCTAAACATTTCGCTCAGGAACTCAGATTACACCCTTCCGTTTGAGGGAGAGTGTTGTATTATTCCTGTATAGACACGGTACAAATGGACTCAGTTAGATCCGTATTACATAATCACGCAGATAACTTTCACCTCAATGCGACTCTATACCTCAGTAACTGACTCTGTCCAGTACTGAGGTGAGATCCATCTATTATTACTTCACACCTTGTACTCATACATTCCAGTGTACTTCTACAGGTGTGGAATACACTAGTAACTGACTCTGTCCAGTACTGAGTGTACTTCTACAATGCTTGTAGCACGACCTCTTCATTGAGGTTCATTGTTACTTGCATGAGACTCCAGTGCTTGCACTGCGACAGTTGCCTTGCGTGTAACAGTCCTCCTGCCCTTACCGCCACTACCACCCATGCCATTGCCACACACCCCACCATCACCCCTTTCACCCACCCTGTCCCCTTGTCTTGTCATTGTTGCCATGACTACCCATGCCATTGCACTGTGGCCTGCCATCGCCCTGCCCACCCTGTCCAGTCCTACTTGCACTGCCACCCTTACCACCATTGCTGTGCCGTGCCATGCTATCACCTCTTTTACCCCCCTCCTTGTCCCCTCATCTTGCCTGACAATGACAATGAGGTGATAACTGCATTGTTGCAGTCGTCACCTTGTTGTTGTCACCACCTTGTCTTTCTGCCTTTGCTGCTGTGACCATCCATGTCATTGCACTGCAGCCCGCCATTGGCACACCTGCCCACCCGCCCTCTGCAAGTGTTGTGATTTGATATTGTAACACTTAGTAATCAAGGACATATCACGAAAGATAGTTGCATGCAAAGGCATTGCCTGATGATTATCAGTACGAATATGGACTACAATGGTAGTCGCTCATACTTTATGACATATTCCTAAGAGAATCCCCTAGAGACAGCACATGACCATGGAATATCTCATATTACATAATATATAAGTACCAGTTACTGTAGCATAACATATGATGGCCAATGAGGCCCATACAAACATTACATGTAGCCTTACGTATATATTACGATACATGGACATTAAGAGATCTAGATCTAAGATGAGATGGTATCTTGATAGATCCACATCTGTAGATCAGATCCATATTATGATATAGGAGGTGGAGACACCACTGATGCTCCCACAGGTGACATTCCCAAGGGATGGCGTTCTTACACCACAGACATTAAAGCCTCATGGTGTACGTACCATAGATAGTTATCTATGATGTCATGCCCTAGGACCACGTAGGTCACTGGGCATTCCCTTATTTAGATGTTTACTTGTGTAGCATACTATTTGTATCACCTATGGACTTGTAGTATATAATGCTAGTGTTGGATTCCGGCAAGCATGCGCGCTGCCGCCGCCAATACCAGACGCCACCATTGCTATCGCTAGGCCATTCTCTTTTGCATTCCCCGTACATACGATATGACAGCTACATGAGCGGGCAATACACCACACCGCCCCGCAGTCTCCATTCCTCCGTCTCAGCCCTTCATTGTAGGGGCTTACCCCATTTTACTTTCCTCTTTGCCGAAGTACATATACCAGCCAGTATATAGCCGCGCCATTACTTGTGTAACACCTCAGTCCGTTGTTCCCAACGACGACTGAGGTGAGCTTCCGAGTCCTAACCACTATGATACAATACTGATCAAGTACATAGTTATTGCTGCTACTAGTCATTGCGCCTGATATAAACTGCTTTAATCTTCACAGGTTATGAGCCCTGCTGCTTCGCTTTAAAGAAACCGAAACCTACCTCCGCTGATCACCCAATGTTGACCGCTGTTCCACTCACCACTACCGACACCCTCCCCAACAATGTGCCCAAACTAGACGTGAAGGGCACGAACTGGGCGATATTTGCTTTCCGTTTCCAAGTCGCTGTTGAGGCAAAGGACTTGTGGGGCCATTTTGATGGAACTTCCCCCCAACCGCCATCCACTACCCCTATGAGCCAACAGCAAACGGAAGAGGTGAATAAGTGGCGCAAGAATGAAGGTGTTTTGAAGCATCTGCTTACCCAACGACTTCCCGATTCCACCGCGCTGAAGGTTCGGAAACTGACATCTGTCAAAGCCATGTGGACGGAGATCGTACGCGAATATACGGAGAAAGGAACGTACACGCAAACGGACCTATGCACCCAATTCCTTGACTCCAAGATGGTCAAAGGGAACGATGTTCGACAGTTCTTAGATGGACTGCGAACAAAGCGCAAGGAGTTAGTGTCCATCGGTGTTGAGATCAACAAGCAGGATTACCGATCGACTATCATCAAGTCCCTCCCAATGTCGCTCACGAATTTTGCGTCAAGCCAGCTTGCTACTGCCTGGCTATTTGCTACAACCAAGACGATCGAGCCTGACACCTTGATCATGCTGATCACCGAGGAAGCTGAAAGGCAAAAGGTTAAGCATAGTGGCGGCAAGACTGATGCTAAAAGGCGATGGCCGTAACGATGCCAACCCGAGGAAAGGGACGGGAAAGGGGCAGACGCTCTCCTCAAGGCGACCGGCCGAAACGCTTGTGTTGGACCTGCGGGTCAGACAAGCACTTAGCGGTGAATTGCGATCAGGACGCAAAGAAAGCAACTTCCAAGGGCGATACCGTGAATGTCATCGAAGACGACACAGATTCCGAGGGTGTTTTTGGAGTCGTCAGCAATGATGAAGACTCTATACCAGATCTGTTGTCAATTGAATCGGATGATGATGAGGAGGAAGCACCTTACCAGAGGCAGAGCGCTCTTGATGATACTTGGCTGCCTGGAAAGGATATCCTATCTCCGAGGCAACTTGGGAATCTAAACCAAACTTCGCCAACGCCAAGGAGATACTTCAAGAGTATAAAGACCTGAAGGGTCTTTAGAGCTCCGCCATGTCCCAACCCTCTTACTGCCATCAGATAGCAGCAGCGCTCAGAACCAACGCCTACACTCTCGCCTACCTTCGTTGCACCTTCGTCACCGTAAAAGATGTCGAGGTCACCCACCCTCGCATCCCCGTCACCAAGAGCAAGCTGCTCAGAGAAATCAACCACGCCATCGCCCATCGCACTACTCACAGCTGTTTCTGTCACAACCAGTACTGTCCCATCCATACTCCCTTCTGACTGGACTCATGACTGATGAACTCCCCAACCTTGACGTACCCGCCGAGCCCCCTGTCAGAGTCCACCACCTTAGTCCCCACCTCCAACGAGTCGTCTTCGCCGTCGCCATCCAGACCTGCTCCCTCAACCATCATGTACGCCACCACTGGGCACTCTCCACCAGTGTCGTCCTCTTCCAGCTCGTCGAGCTCTTCCGACGGGTCGTCCTCCTCGGAACTCTCTTTACAAACAATGACACCAGATACGGGAGCGGTCCCAGAGACTCCGGCCTTGCAGAGGTTCTCCTGGCAATACGAAACGGAGTTCTGGACCTCCTCTACTCAGCGGACTTTGCCACCCTCGTCAACGACATCCCAGCAGCTGATATGGCCTTTATCACCCGTCCCATACTCATGGCCGCCACCCCCACCGAGCGGCACCAATACCTCTCCCCCTCCCTCGTCTTTCCTTGTCCCCGAGTCTACCAGGGAGGAAACATTGCCGGGGCGGACGAACGCCGATCGACCCCTTCTCCTCGTCCCATACCACCCCCCATCACCTTCTGGAACCGAGTCAGCAGGACCACCCAGACCCAAGAGGAGGAGACACCAACTTGACCGGCCACCCCCTTCCCCAACCTCTCCGACACCATCGAGAGGGTCATCACTCCTGACATCCCTCGAGCCGTATCTCCTGCCTCCTCGACGGGGGCCACCGTTGAATTCGAGACAGGGGAGACCTCTGGGCCAACAACGAGGGAGCGTTTCGACTCCTTCATCACAGGGATCATCAACGACCTCGCCAGGGACTTTCACAGCCTCAGGGTTGCGACGCCATCCCCACCGCCGCCTTATCCCGACCGCCCAGTGCGCCCTCGTCGGGTCCCGTACGCCCCCTCCGATTCACCCGTCCCGAACAGCGTCCTGACTCCTCCATCCCTTCCACCTCTCCCCGTCATCTCCGCCACGTCGGCGTCATCACTTCTCTCCGCCAACTTCGTGCAGGACATGCCGCGTCCACCTCCCATCCCAATCTCCTCCCCGACACCACTACCCCTTCCTCCCCTCCAGGGATTGATGTCACCCCCATGGAGCGACGACGAAATCGCCGCTGTTTTAGGTGTCATGAACAAGGACATGTGCGTCACAACTGCCCCCTTGGAGATAGCGACGACCCCAATGACATGCTTTCCATCCCACCTCACCTATCCTATCTCCACGACCCGCGACACTCCTCCACTGCCTCTCCCTCTTCTTCCGATTTATCCTGGGGAGGTGACGACTATGAGATCAACGAGGGAGATCTATTTGGACCAGATAGGGACTAGTGGACTACAGGGGTCGTCCACCCTAGGAGAGGGTAATGTTACAGTAGAGCGGTCCCCTTCCCCTTTTTCTTCCTTCCTCACCCACTGGTACAATACCTAACCATACTTACACTACGATTACCCTAGGCGAACCCTTAACCTTAGGGTTAGCCAACCTCTTATCGCTTACCTCAGTACCAGTGAGGTTTATTCTTGTTTACTTCTACTTACACATGTTTTCCTTCCTGCACCACTGCTCGATGCAGTGTCGCCCTTTGTCCTTCCTTGGTTCCCTTGGCCCCTTGGCCTCCATGGGAACCTCGGACTTCCATTTATATCTCTTGCGCATGGCAGCCTCATTGCTGCCTCGCACCCCTTCTTTTGACATGCTTGCATGTCCCCTTTTGTCGGTTCGCACTCAACCACACTATTGTGGAAGTGCTCCCTTTCTTCTTCCAGCGCATCCTTTTAGGATACGCTGGACCCTTTCCTCTTCCAGCAGATACACATCCCTGGTCCGTGCTAGTGTACTGCCACCAATGTACACTATATAAACCTTGGTGGAACTGGCTGGAGACCCCAGCTAGTTCTACGCAATCCACGTGTATCTACTGGCATCCAGAGAGCTCGCTTCGCCTTCGACACCTCAAGGCTCTGCTTACTCCTCTGTGGTCTAAAGGTCGCCCAAAGACCTGCTTGCTAAGTCTTGGACCTAGGGCCGAGGGCTTCCGTATCCTCGTTGTCCAGTGACGTCCCAACGACAGCTATCTCTTTGGCTTGCCACTGAGATACCGTGTGCGTCATAACAGGGGGTTTCGTTGGGTGGGTGTTAACTTTCATCTGCTGGCAAGGGGCGCAGCCGGCAATATATCGGTGGACAAAGGTGGACATCCCGTGTTGCAACCTCAGGATAAACCCTAGGCTACACCACTAATAATAAACTTAACAACTTAGAGTGGACAAGTGAACACGATGGTTTTGAGAGGGAAACCAACAGAGAACTTGACTGAAGTTCTCTGGT
>JBBPSY010000544.1:0-11729 GCA_038093855.1 Rugiboletus extremiorientalis
CACTTCCTCAATGGTGAGGTTGAGTGCGAACTGACAAAGGGGGCATGCAGGCATGCCAGACGAAAGGGGTGCGCAGCAGCAATGAGGCTGGCATGCGTGAAAGATATAAGTGGAAGTCCGAGGTTCCTGCGGAGCCGTGGAGGCCGAGGGGAACCCAGGAAGGACAAAGGGCGACACTGCGTCGAGCAGTGGCGCAGAAAGGGAAACATAAGTAAACAGAGGTAAAGAGATGTAAACCTCACTGGTACTGAGGTAAGCGACAAGTAGATGGCTAACCCTATGGTTAGGGGTTCGCCTGGGGTAATCGTAGTGTAAGTATGGTTAGATGTTGTACCAGTGAGTAAGGAAAGAAGAAAATGGACTGGGGGACCTCTCTACCGTAACAGGTAGTGGGTTCCGTTCTGCGAAGGATGTCTCCGACCAAAGAATAGTGCAGTCCTTGGCAATAGGCGTCATTGATCATGTTCGTATCAGTGATGCCAGAGAGACCAAGGAGGAGGTTGAACTGCGTAGTGTAGTCTTTCAGTGATTCGGTGGACAGTCCCTTCATGCGGAGGTTACGGAGTTTTCGTCTGGCGTCTACGGCTTCGTTCTTGGCAGAGAAGGCCTTCTTGAATTCTTCAGAGAAGACTCTCCAGGTGTCGTATCCGGGGTAGACAGTAGGTTGTGCGAGTTTCGCGTAATATCCTTCAGCAAATACTCGACCTTGTCCTTCCCCCATCTTAGCGAGAGCCGTAGTGACGACTTCATCGTCCCCCATCTTATCATGCTTAATCTGGCGCCAAGCTGCCATTGCTTGCAGCCACCAGTTAGCGTCTTCTACTCGACTGGAGAAATCGCGGGGTAGTGACTCTTTGCCCATGTCGTCGTCTTCTGATTCTTCTTCGACGTCAGAGTCAATCCCGCGGATGCATACGTCAGGGTCTGGAATTAATGCTCCTTCTATTGTGAGGGTGGTACCAGATGCAGGAATTTCGGTGAGCCTTCTACGGGACTTGGACCTGCTCCCAGGAATTGTTACACCAGCACCTGGGTGTGGGTGGCTGCTTGTCGGATTAAATCCGGGCCTGCTGGACTTTTTCGTGGAGTGACCAAGAGATATTTCGGATGCGGGGACGGGAGAAGGGGAAGATTCTTGAGAGCGTTGTCGTTCGATGCGGGTGGACTCCCAACGGGTGACTTCAGCGGCTTCTCTTTCTGCTACAGAGAGGGAGGAGGAGCCAGGGAGTCGTCGTTCTTGTTGCTGGGTTTCGTTGCCTGCGATGGTTCGTAACGCTGCTTTCCCTTTCCTGTCTTGAGCGAGGTAGAAGGCACGATCCTCGGGAGAGAGATCGTCGTATCTCGAGTCTTCCTCCGTGTTTGCCTAGTGGGGAAGCTTAATAGCAACCCTGGGTGTAGAAGTAGCTAGTTCTTTTGTTACGACGCACACGGTATCTCAGTGGCAAGCCAAAGAGATAGCTGTTGTCGGGACTTCACTGGGCGACGTAGATACGGAAGCCTACGGCCCTAAGTCCAGAACTTCACAAGCAGGTCTTGGGGTGACCTTTAGACCACAAGAGAGTAAGCGGAGCCTTGAGGGTTTGAAGGCGAAGCGAGCTCTCTGGATGCCAGTAGATACGCGTAGATTGCGTAGAACTAGCTGGGGTTCCCAGCTGGTTCCACCAGGGTTTATATAGTGTACATCAGTGGCAGTACACTAGCACGGACCATGGACGTGTATCTGCTGGAAGAGGAAAGGGTCCAGTGTATCCCAAAGGGATGCGCTGGAAGGGGAAAGGGAGCACTTCCACAATAGTGTGGTTGAGTGCGAATTGACAAGGAAGGCATGCAAGCATGCCAAAAGAAGTGGGTGCGAGGTAGCAATGAGGCTACCATGCGCAAGGTGTTGTAAATGGAGGTCCAAGGTTCCCGCAGAGCCATGGGGCCGAGGGGAACCAAGGAAGGACAAAGGGCGACACTGCACTGGGCAGTGGCGCAGAAAGGAAAGCATAAGTAAACAAAGGTAAAGAGACATACACCTCACTGGTACTGAGGTAAGCGATAAGTAGATGGCTAACCCTATGGTTAGGGGTTCGCCTAGGGTAAACGTAGTGTAAGTATGTTAGGTGTTGTACCAGTGAGATAAGAAAGAAGAAAAAGGGGAGGGGGACTGCTCTACCGTAACAGCGGCACTACCTTGAGGGCTCCTCCCTGCCTATCGACGTTGTCACGGACCATAAAAACCTGGAGTATTTCTCCTCTACCAAACTCCTTACTCGGTGCCAGGCCCGGTGGTCTGAGTACCTTTGCCAGTTTAACTTAGCTGTGAGGTACCGCCCTGGTAAACTGGGTGCCAAGCCCGATGCTTTGACTAGACGATGGGACATCTACCCCAAAGAGGGGGATAGGGACTACACTCGTATCAATCCTGGAAACTATAAGCCCATCTTTGCCTCCGAGCAACTCGCGTCCTCCTTGCGGGCTACCTATCTTGCTACTCCACTTCTCCGGGCTAGTGTCCTGATGGACATTGACCAGCTCCGTTCCGATATCCTCTCTGCGCTCCCCAACGACCCCATCGCATCTCTTCTCCTTTCCTCTGACACTATTAAGGACCCATGTTGGACTATTAATTCCGATGGTTTCCTTCTCCAGGACAATCATATCTACATCCCTGTTGCTCCTGATCTCCGTCTCACTGTTCTCTGGACTTTCCATGACCATCCTATGGCTGGACACTTTGGACAGAACCGTACGCTGGAACTGATTCAACGAGAATATACTTGGCCGGGCATCCGCACATTTGTCAAGGACTATATCAACTCTTGTACTGCCTGTGCTCATGCCAAAACTCCCCGACATCATCCATATGGACTTCTAAAGCAACTCCCCATACTGGAGAAACCATGGAATTCCATCTCCATGGATTTCATCGAACAACTTCCCCCTTCGGACAGCTTTATGGCTATCCTCATGGTTATCGACCGGCTTTCCAAGCAGGTGGTTTTCATCCCCACTCATGATACCATTACCTCCACTGAGCTAGCTAAGCTGTTCCTGATACATGTCTTCTCCAAACACGGAGTTCCTGCCCATGTTACTTCGGATCGGGGTTCTGAGTTTGTATCGCACTTCTTCCATTCCTTAGGGAAAGCTCTTGAGATGCGTCTCCACTTCACTTTGGGCTATCACCCCGAGGGGGATGGTCAAACTGAACGTGCTAACCAAACTCTCGAGCAATACCTTCGGATTTACTGCAATTACCAACAAGACAATTGGTCGGAACTCCTTCTGCTCGCGGAATTCTCCTATAACAATGCACCCAGTGCTACCACTGGCGTGTCCCCCTTCTTCGCTAATAAGGGGTACCATCCAAACTTCTCTGTCTCCTCCGATCTCCATCTCTCATCCTCCACAGCTCAGTCCTACGTCACGGATTTAGATGAACTCCATACTTTCCTCTGTTCGGAGATGTTGGAAGCGCAACAGCATTACCAAGGACTGGCGGACAAGAAGCATAGCCCTGCTCCGGATTTCATAATCGGAAATCAAGTATACCTCAAAGCGAAGTTCCTCCGTTCTACTAGACCCTCCAAGAAACTTTCCGAAAAATATTTAGGACCTTTTACTATTATTGCTAAGCCTGGTTCTCATTCCTATACATTGCGGCTGCCTGACTCAATGAACTCCGTACATCCGGTTTTCCACGTCTCACAGTTAGAGCCTTGCATTCCGAATACTATTCCAAATTGGGTCCAACCACCGCCTTCTCTGATTGGAGTTGACGGTGAACCAGAGTACGAGATCGAGGAAATCTTGAATTCCAAGATCGATCGGAGACAATGCCACTGTCAACTCCTGTACTTGGTACGTTGGCTCGGTTACGAAGGAACTGATGATGAGACCTCCTGGCTACTCGCTATGGAGTTAGAACATGCAAAGGAGCTAGTTGCGGACTTCCACCGGAGGTACCCCAGCAAGCCCGGACCTGACTTCTCCTAACACCAGACTTACTCCGATGTTCCCCTTACTGTTTTCCTTCTCTGTTTTCACTCAGTTATTCGCATTTATATCACATTAAAATCAAAAGAAGAAAAAGAAAGCAAGAAGCAAAGTATATTATTATTACTCCTTATTGCTCCTGCACTTCCTCCGCTACCTCTGTCTCCTCTGTTTCTTCTGTCTCCTCCATTTCTTCTGTCTCCTCCTCCACTTCCTTCTCCTCCTTTTCTGTCCCCACTCCTCTTTCCTCTGTCTCTACCTCCATACCCACTCCTTTCTCCTCCTTCGTCCTCTTCTTTTCCTTCCTCTCCCTCCGCTCTTCTCCGATCTCTTCCATCACCCTGCGAATCCTCCCCAATTCCCCCGCCATGGTCCCCAGGTGCGCCATCATCTTGCGCACCATCGTCACCACCCACGCATCCATCTCCCTGGTGGCCGCTCCCTCCCTGGAGCTCCCCGCCTCCTGCGACGCCCCCTGGGTCCACGCCGCTGCCCTTGGGAAGGGAGGCACCACGACCTCAGGTCGGGGCCTCTGCTTCCGTGGCCTCTCCTCCACCTCCTCCACCTCCTCTGGTACCTCCGCTGACGTGCTCTGTCTGCATGAGATGTGCAGGGCTGCGCAGGCCCTACATGACGTGCCCTTCGTCCTGGGCTCCAGCAGTTCACATTCAATTTCGCGGCAACGGCACCGGTCGCACGTCCCCCACTCGCGGGCCTTCCCCTTCACAGTCCTTTGCCTCTTCCACGGGGGCAGCGCCCTCCCCTCGTCCTCTGAGGAGGACAGCTCTACAATTTCCTGTGGGGTGGTCAGCTCTGATCAACCGCGATGCTACTCACTACTCACCTTCCCCTTGCCCTTTTCCTGGGCTCAGGCCACCTCCGCTACCTCCCTCTCCTTCCATGCTCACTCCTCTGCCGCCCGCTGCCTCTCCGCCCGCTCCCTCCGAAGCCGCTCCTCCCGCTCCTTCTTCTCCCAACTCTCTCGCTCTCGACACGCCTGCTCTTCCCGCGCCAGGTGTTCTTCCTCTGCCTTTTGTTCCTCCCGTTGTCGCTGCATCTCCTGCAGTTGCACGGCGAGGGCGGCGATCTTGGCATCGAGTTGGTCGGTCGGGGGCGCCATGTCATTGGTTGTTCGGTAGTTGGGGATGGTGAGTGATGAAGGGATGTTGAGATGTCACTCCGATGAACCCCTGACTTATATCATGTCAATTTCGGACTCCGTTCAAAGTCTGCTGTGGACCAACAATGCGCTTAGCAGTTCTGCTCCTGCTTAGCATTCCCGCCTCCGCTTAAGTAATTTTCACCTCCGCTCCATTGTAGGCCTCGGGGGCTTGACCTTAACAGGGGGGCACTGTCATATCCATGATCTCCGGTGGTCAAGTGACCATCTCCGGTCGTTTCCTTTACATCTCCAGCGCACAACCATCATCTCCATACTCGGTTCTATAATCAGTATCCAGAGTTGCATACTTCCCTACTGGACTTCCATATGACATCACCCTTCGTTCCCCTTTATGTTCTGTTTCATGTTCTCGTACCTAACCATGTGTCTCCTGTCATCCTCCATATGTCTCCTGTCATCCTCCATATGCTCCTGTCATACTTCCTCATCATTTGTTTCACTTCATAGTTACCATCTGTCATTTGCTACGTACCCTCTTCCAATCTCAGTCCTGGTACATAGTATAAGTACTGCGCCCTCTGTCTGTAGACCTCAGTTTGCAAATCAACTAAGTCACCCCTCCTCGCCCAAGTTCCTTTCCGACCTTCCTTTACCCCCCTCTGTACTACTTCCCAAATACGAGGACATGAGGTTTGGCAAGGGCGTGACACATAAGTCCTGCGCCAACATCCTTATCCGTTGAGTACCCTTGACCTCCTTATCCTCCATCGGACCTCTGCCCAACTTTGTACTGACACCCCGGAACTCTGTCAGACTTGTACCCGGAGGGAATGGACTTGACACATACTAGTATATATTGTTTAACTTGCTCATCTCATGACATCTCATCAAATATAAAACAAATGTTTTCGTGGGGTTTTACAAATTTGGTAGCTACATCCAGCCACCACGGCCAAAACCACATCAAACAGGCACTGGAGAGCACCAACGGCTAACATGCAGGCAACCGAAAACGAGTGACGACCGGTGAGAGCAACCGTGGAATGATTAAGTGAGGAGTTAACGAACACAAGCAACAACCGGTGGGAGAAACTGTAAGGCAATTAAGCAGAGTGTAGCATTGAGGGGATGAGACGAGCTGTTCAGAACATGGCCCCATTGTATGCGTCCTTGTTCCAAGCCTTGCGAGCAACCTAAGAAAACATGTATGAATAATCCTGCTCAGAACGACAAGAAAGAACGTACCAAATCCTGCACTTCGTTATCATAGGACTGTAGAGTACTCGTTAGATGATGTGACAGCAAGTACAGGATAATACCTCTCGTTGCTGTTTGCTAAGCGACTCATAGTAATCTTTGAATTCCGCTGTGGTACTGTTAGTCGAATCCTTGAAATGTTTGAGCCAGCGGTGTGCACACAAGTTCCTATGACAACATTAGCAGATGTTAATGCAATAAACCTCACTTACCTCCCATTTCACACTGGGCCCGGGCACATTTTTGGGATCTTCTTTGGGGCACTGGTCAAAGTTGCCAGAGAGTCACTCGAACTTGGTGCAAATGGGGTTGCAGTACCACTCAGAGTAATTGGGGGTACAGCCATATCGAGCTTAGCAGCCGCTTGTGCCAGGCAGTCACTTAGATTAGTTAATATCAGCTGAAATATATATACAAATGAAGTGACTTACAGAGGATTGGTATGATGAATCGCAGATGAACTAGAGTTTTCTGGGTCCTGGACAGCGGTAGAAACGACCTTCTTGATGACAGGGGTCTCTTCAATAGTTGGGGAAGTGTTCTCCTCAATAGCCAGGGAAGCAGTCTTCTCAGTGGCGGGGGCCTTTTCAGCAGCTGTGCAACCAGTCTTCTCGACAGTGGAGATCATTGCAATATTGTTGATCTTCTCAGCAGTGGGGCCCTTCTTGGTAGTTGGGGAAGTGTTCTTGATACCAGGGAATGCGTTCTCCTTGATACCAGGCAGCGGCTCTTCCTCGAGAGTAAAGAAAGTGTTGGCCTCAACAGTGAGACTACCTCTGACAGTGGAGGAGGTGACCCTATTGATGACCATCATCACATCTTCATCTTGCACCATGGATGTCCTAGTGTCGGATTCTCCACTTGTAAAGCTAGAATTGAGATCGACAAGTGAGTAAGCTGAATCTGTAAATGAGGAGCCATTGCTCCCATTCCGGAGCACATTTCCCCCAAAAGCAGATGGCTTAACAGCGTCGGAATCGACTAGTGAAAACCTTATATCAGTGATATTGAATTGAATTGAGACACTTACCTCATTTGAGTTTGTGAGGATATGGGGACTCCTCCTCGGTGTTCTTCTGCTTCAACCAGTGTTCCTTCTTGCCCTCCTTTGTCCTCCAATTCATGTTTTCATCTAAGTGAAAGGTGCGCCAAGCTGGATAGGTTGCCCGTGCTAGTCGATCCAGCTTCCATCCATTTTCAGCACACTTGAAAAGTGCGTAAGACTTCTCCATGTGTGAATGAAATAACTCTCGTGTGCTAGCGTCCAACAACCCCCAAACTTGCAGAGCCTGCTTCTTACCCATGAGCTCACAGAAGACACTGCACATACAGGCTTTAATATCTCTGACTCGTCGCACCGAGACTGGATCCCTGTTCTCTTCCTCCAGGTAAGGCTCTTTTCCATGATTCGTGACTTGTGCTTCCGGTGTTGATAACCACTTTTCGAAGTCATCAATGGTCCAAAACCTAATACCATTGTGAGTAGCATGGGAAGGATTGGACAGTGCAGGATCGATGACAGGGTCTCTTTTGTTAAGAATATCCCTAATGATAGTGTAGGATTAGTAGTACAATCACAAAAAAAACTGACCTCAAGGTATCACGCTCTGTTGTCAGTTTGGCATTCTTGATCTTGACCTGCTTGATATGATTCCGAGCAGCCTGAAGCTCATTGCGGGCAGTGTGAAGCTCACACATACAATCATAATAATACACGCCTGGAAACATCGACTGCTTACCATCCAAGTATAGATTATCTACGGATCTATAGATAGATTAGTCAGAAGAGGTGCCTTACCAGCGAAAAATGGTCCATGACAGTCTGTGGTTGCGTGGGACCTGGTGGCGGCTGTGTTGATGGCAGCATGGGAGCCTCATGGAAACCTGTCAAAGATGGTGGTGGAGAGGAGGAAGCAGGTGAGGAAGATCCAAGGATTCGGGTATACATAATGAGTTCAGGAGAATCTAAAACAGCTTGTAAAGGAGGTGGTACAGGTTAAAGAAAGCGAGGTGTAGATGTCCCCTAAAGTAAACAGTTGGTATTCTTGAAGTCCCCGCTTTTCCCTGAAGTGCCCACTTATTCCACTATCTTATCAGTTACAGCCACCATGCCACCTACCACTTCTTGCCCTATTGAAAATTTTGTCAGGATTGCAGTACCTCTCCATCACCCAGAGGATACTTATACATTCATGTTTACCCCCGAGTATCCTGGAGAAATGGTAAGTCCAATCTCTAAATTGCTTTTATACACTCACAGGTAATAGAAGTTGTATCTTCTCAGCGCATTGCAATTGCAGACAATGAGGAGGGCACCCAGAAAGCTCGCAGTGTCAAGAGGGAATGCAGTAGTATCTTTGTGCCCCAGCTTCCTGTCGCCACCTGCACACCTCTGCCATTTTCTCCCCTTGTGCCCAAGGATACTCCCAACAAACATCCCAGGGAGATTGGTATGTTAAGTCTCTATGTACCTCGAACTAGCAAATAAAATACATCATAGATCTAGATGATGACAGTCCTACAGAGCCTGAAAGCGAGGATATCCCTAACGACAATGAGAAGAAAAACACTTTCTGTCTTCCCACTAAGAGGATTTCTGGGGAATCGACCAAAGCAAGTCTTTTTTTTGTTCTCTCAGTGCATACTCACATCTGCTGACTACCTAAGAAACCTATGTTCAAGTATGAGAAGCTGACAGCAACTTCTGCCAGCAGCCATAGGTAGACATTTCTGTAGACCAACGTTCTCATGTACAATGCCATCACAATGTCCTTAACGTCAAGGATATGAATTCAAGGTGCATACATTCATCATACTGATGGATTCTCCTTAACTACACGACATGGAGAGCTACTCGACATCAGGACCATCATCATCATCTACATGGACTCTGTCTCATGTGGTCAAATGCGATAAGCCCGGTTGTTCAACTGCAAAGAAAAAATCCCCCTGTGGGATCATGCCGACCACACCAATAATCTGGTGAACTTCAACAACCAAAATTGCGTCAGTAATATGACAGAGAGGGAGGGTCATGTGGGATTCCCAGAGAATGTTTTCATCAGGTGGGGAGAATGAGCGGATGACAGCAACATTTGCAAATTGCAGGCCACCATTTGCATCGTTGACAGCAAGTCTTGTGAAGTACAAGACTTCGCCAAATAGGACCTGGTCAACGAGCTTGTACTGATTTAGTGTAGCTAGATTCACTTATGAGAGGAAGTCAAGCTTACCTTGACCATGCGAGAGACTTGCAGATCACTTGAAGACCTGAGACCCTCATGCCATGCGCTTCGGGCAACTTGACCATTTGGTAATAAAAGGCGTGCCCAACGTTGAATTTTGGGCATAGGATTAGGATGGTCAAGATATTCCCAGATAGCACCATAAGTGCCATGAGATGGGACGACAGGGAATTTGTCTCGTTTACGCAGGAGAGCATACCCACTATCGAGGTCAAGGGCACTGGTGGGCAGCACAGATTGAGAGTCATCTAGTTTGGGGATGGCAGTGAGGAGAGCATTGACACGAGTGCGGCGAAGGCCTTCTGTTGCAAAGTTGGTGAGATAGTTCGAAGGCTGCCGAATTTCGTGCTTGAGATTGCCGATCGTTCATTCCATTGTCCATTGGGCAGTGCAAACAGCAGGCCCTTTCTGGAATGTCTCTGGGGCAAGGTGGAGGATCTGGTGAACACATGGGCAAATGAAATGTAGTCTGTCGTTGTGGCGCTGGTAATAAATCTCTTCAAACTCCCATTCCCAAGACGCAAGAAGCACACAAGCTTCAAGAACCTCTTTGTGAGTGATTTCATGTTGTGACATTAGCTGGAATTGTTGCAACCTCAGGATAAACCCTAGGCTACACCACTAATAACAAACTTAACAACTTTTAGGATGGACAAGTGAACACGCTGGTTTTATGAGGGAAACCAACAGAGAACTTGACTGAAGTTCTCTGGTGGGCTCGATTGGCTTATATACCTTTTACATGTTTGTACCTATTGTGTCTAGATCTGACCGATAGGGTACTAGGTATAGTAATATGACAATCAGACCACTTTCTAAATACTAAGTATGGCAATGCGCAGCAGTACACAGGAATCCGCAGTTGCGCAGCAATGCGCAGTCCGCAGCATTGCGCAGCAATGCATAGCCTAGGCGGAGATTAAGTATAGCCTCGGTGACTCGACATGAGTCAGAGCGGAAATTAAAAGAAGGCATAGCCTTGTAATGGAAGAGATGCACAGCCGAGCACAGCGCGGAAATGAAATAGAAGTAGAAGCTGTGTCGAGGGCTTCTTGAAGTGCATCTGTAGATTCGTTAATTATAAAAAGGTAAACATGAACAAATACTTGAAGGGAATTGACTAAGTGTCGATTCCTGTTGTGAGTTAGGCTCATTATCGTCGTATGGTAGGGTTTATCGTAGTCGTAGCCCGTTGGCTAGGGATCATAAGGGCGTTACTGAGCGTTGACGTAGGTTGTATGCGTAGGTGAAGCGTAGCAATGGGCATATTAGATCAGAAGTGAAGATGTAATGTAGGTGGCGATGCGTGAAGTATCGTTGGCGAAAAGAGAATCGTAACAGGAATCCTCAAACGAGTTTGCAGAGGTTGAGCCAATATAGATTGGGGAGGATGTCATGGAGGAGACCAGGAGCGAGACTGAACATGTACATTACATATTCTCTAGTCTTGTAGTCAGTATGGCGTTTCTCAGCGATGTTATGGGGTTTGGTATCAAAGGAACAGGGGAGAAAGGCCCCAGCTTGCTCGACTGCATGACCATGAGCTTTCCAGTGCTCGTCGTCCCGAAGTACTGCCCACTCCCAAGTCTCTTTATCATCAGTAGCGATGCAGGCGACCTCACCTTGCCAAAGATCAAGCAAGAGGCCACTGATGTTGGCAGCAAGGTGCATGATATTGGTAGTTATGCAAAGAGGAACACCCAATGAGTGAGTGGGTTCGAGACCTAAGATGAGCGGTGCTTTGGATATACCAGTTTCAGTTCGGCATGCGTTATACTGGGTCAGATTCGGAGCAGACATAAGATGAAGTAAGTTGGTGGTATATTCTTGGTTACCAGCAGGGGGAAGGTGGAATGAAGAGATGTTGGGGTGGTTGCTGTCCCAATACATGTTATGAGGGAGTAACAGGGCAGGATAATAGTGGGAGTGAGAATCTTTGTGTCGTCCTCTGACCCCACAGTACAGGCAGCATCCATTTTTGCTGCAGTGTCCCACGAGTCCATCCCAGTGTACAAGGCCAGGTCCATCACCTATTGGGAACAAAAGTTTAATATTAGTCTAAAGAACTGCTTGAAAAGTGAACAAAATATACTACCTGTAGTAAATAAAAGATAGAGATCAGC
>JBBPSY010000545.1:0-11729 GCA_038093855.1 Rugiboletus extremiorientalis
TGTCAGAGAATGCTGGGATGAACTTCCGGTAGAAGTTGCAGAACCCGATAAACGATCTGACGGCTTTGACGTCTTTTGGTGCAGTCCACTCCTCGATGGCTGCTAATTTTGTGGGATCCATTTTGATGTTGTCCTTGGAAACAACGAGTCCGAGGTATTCAACTTCGGTCATGTCGAAGGAACACTTCTCTGGTTTGAGATAGAGATGTTGTTCTCAGAAACGTTGTAGGACTTTCTCAGTGCGCGCTCGGTGGGTTTCTGGATCAGAGGAGTGGATGAGGACATCGTCCATATAAATGACGAGCCAGCCTTCCACAATATAGTCAGCGAAGGCGTCGTCCATGTATGCTTGAAATGTGGCAGGCGAGTTACACATTCCAAAGAACATAACCGTTGGCTCAAAGAGTCCGAACAGCGTGATGAAAGCGGCTTTCCACCGGTCTTCGGGTTTGACCAGGACATTGTTATAACCCCATCGAACATCTAATTTGGTGAAGATGGACGATCCTTTGAGCTTGTCGAGGAGGTCAGAGATACGTGGGAGCGGGTAGGCATTCTTGACCGTGTGACTGTTAAGATATCGGTAATCCTGGCAAGGGCGGAGTTTCCCATCCTTCTTCACCACAAAGAAGAAGGGAGCCGCTTGGGGTGACGTAGACGGTTGGATCTTTCCATTCGCCAGGTTTTCATTTACAAATTTTCAACAAGTGTTGATTTCGTCGGGGTTGAGGGAATAGTTCTTAGCGCGCTTTGGGACGAATGAGGGGAGTAATTTGATTTCATGATCGAAGGGCCGGGATGGTGGTAATTCGGTTGCTTCTTCGTCAATGAACACGTCAGCGAACTGCTGGTACTCCTTTGGAATGGTTTTCGTAATCTTGGCCGTCTCTTGGGCCAGCGTAGTCGACAACATAATTTTTCGGATGTGAGCGGGCATCCTTTCAAAATGAGTCCTATAGGCTTTGGCTAGCCTGTTGTCGACATTGAGGTCTAGATACCTCAGCAAATATCGTTGCGCTAGGGCTTCCTGGCCATTGCGCTTTCTTTTGACCAACGATGGAGGTTTTACGGACACCTTCCGACTACTCCAATCAATTGTTGGGTTTCGGTCTCCTAACCAACTCATTCCTAGAATGATGCTCTGTTGTTTACCACTGGAGAGTATGAGGAAGTCCCGATCTTCCTCGTCTTCATCAATCTGGATATGAAGGCGGACCTTATGGGTTATCATTCCCATCTTGTTAATGGTTCTGTCCGTGTTCGTAGCGGTGACCGGCCTGGTAAGACGAGTGAATGGCAATTTATGTTTCTTGGCGAATGCATAATCGATGAAGCAGGAGGTGGCTCCACAATCTATGAGGGCAGGGGCGGTGACAACGGATTTGCTCCCAACTGGAGAGAGAGAAACTGGTACAAACACAGATTTCTCATTTCTCGATACAATTACAGTTGGGAGAGTAGGAGAGCAAGACGTTGCAGCGAGTCTCCTTTCTAAAAATCCTTGCCTACGCAAATGCGGTTGACTTGTTCCTCCTCATAGGTGGCGTGTGGTTCTTCGGCATCTTCATCATAGCATTCCTTGAGAACCCGAAGGATCTCCTTTCTATCCTTCCGTCCTCCCTCCAGATTGGCAATGTAAGTGTCAAGGGGGTCAGGGGAGGAGGCGGCACTCGTTTGCACGGTTCTGAACCTTTCTGGTTTCTTCGGCGTAGAAGTAGAGGGGGATGGAGTGGAACTTTTCTGCTGCATGGGCTGCCTATAGTTTCTGTGCCCTGGGTGGTTCTGACTGATACAGCCGGGTTTATGACAGATGTAGCAGAGTCGATCTCGGTTATGACGTGCCCGTTCGGGCCCGGTGAGATTGATCCTGTCTACGTCCATCGCGTTGGGATCGTTTCGAGCGGATTGAAAACCTCCTCGACGGAAATCTCGGAGGCGTTCATGCGCTTGGGTGTGGTTACTGGCAGCGGTCATCCATCCATCTAGGGTAGTGGGTTCCATTCCGCGATGTTACGGTAGAGCGGCCCCCTACCCCTTTTTCCTCCTTTATCACCCACTGGTATGATACTTAACCTTACGATTACCATAGGCGAACCCCTAACCATAGGGTTAGCCATCTACTTGTCGCTTACCTCAGTACCAGTGAGGTTTATATCTCTTTACCTTTGTTTACTTATGCTTTCCTTTCTGCACCACTGCCCAGTGCAGTGTCGCCCTTTGTCCTTCCCTGGTTCCCCTCGGCCCCGCGGCTCCGTGGGAACCTCGGACTTCCATTTATATCTTTAGCGCATGTCAGCCTCATTGCTGCTGCGCACCCTTTTTGTCTGGCATGCTTGCATGCCCCTTTTGTCAGTTTGCACTCAACCTCACCATTGAGGAAGTGCTCCCTTTCTATTTCCAGCGCATCCCTTTAGGATACGCTGGACCCTTTCCTCTTCCAGCAGATACATGTCCATGGTCTGTGCTAGAGTACAGCCACTCGTGTACTCTATATAAACCTTGGTGGAACTGGCTGGAAACCCCAGCTAGTTCTACGCAATCCACGCGTATCTACTGGCATCCAGAGAGCCCGCTCCGTCTTCGACAACCTCAAGACTTCGCTTACTCTCTGTGGTCTAAAGGTCGCCCTAAGACCTGCTTGCAAGAGTTCTGGACTTAGGACCATAGGCTTCCGCATCTACGTTGTCCAGTGAAGTCCCGATGACAGCTATCTCTTTGGCTTGCCACTGAGATACCGTGTGCATCGTAACACGCAAAGGATGTCCCTGACTAAGGAGTAATGCAGTCCTTGGCAGTAGGCGTCATTGATCATGTTCGCGTCAGTGATACCAGAGAGGCCAAGGAGGAGGTTGAACTGCGTGGTGTAATCCTTTAGTGATTCGGCGGACAGTCCTTTCATGCGGAGTTTTCGGAGTTTTCGTCGAGCATCTACAGCTTCGTTCTTGGCGGAGAATGCTTTCTTGAATTCCTCAGAGAAAACCCTCCAGGTGTCGTAGCCGGGGTAGGTAGTAGGTTGTGCGAGTTTTGCATAGTATCCTTCTGCAAATACTCAACCTTGTCCTTCCCCCATCTTGGCGAGAGCCGTAGTGACGACTTCATCGTCCCCCATCTTATTGTGCTTAATCTGGCGCCAAGCTGCCATTGCTTGCAGCCACCAGTTAGCGTCTTCTACTTGACCGGAGAAATCGCGGGGTAGTGACTCTTTGCCCATGTCGTCGTCTTCTGAATTTTCTTCGATGTCAGAGTCAATCCCGCGGATATGTACGTCAGGGTCTGGAATTAGTGCTCCTTCTACTGTGAGGGCGGTACCAGACGCAGGAATTTCGATGAGCCTTCTACGGGACTCAGACCTGCTCCCAGGAATTGTTACACCAGCACCTGGGTGTGGGCGACTGCTTGTCGGATTAAATCCGGGCCTGCTGGACTTTTTCGTGGAGTGACTAAGAGATGGACTGGGGCTGGGGACAGGGGAGGGTAGCGGGAATGATTCTGAGGAGCGCTGTCATTCAATACGAGTGGTTTCCCAACGGGCGACTTTGGCGGCTTCTCTTTCAGCGACTGAAAGGGAGGAGGAGCCGGGGAGTCGTCGTTCTTGTTGTTGGGCTTCGTTTCCCGCAATGGTTCTTAGCGCTGCTTTCCCTTTCCTGTCTTGGGTGAGGTAAAATGCACGATCCTCGGGAGAGAGATTGTCGTATCTCAAGTCTTCCTCCATGTTGCCTAGTGGGGAAGCTTAATAGCAACCCCGGGTGTAGAAGTAGCTAGTTCTTTTGTTACGACGCACACGGTATCTCAGTGGCAAGCCAAAGAGATAGCTGTCGTCGGGACTTCACTGGACAACGTAGATGCGGAAGCCTACAGTCCTAAGTCCGGAACTCTGCAAGCAGGTCTTGGGGCGACCTTTAGACCACAGAAGAGTAAGCGAAGCCTTGAGGTGTCGAAGGCGAAGTGAACTCTCTGGATGCCAGTAGATACGCGTAGATTGCGTAGAACTAGCTGGGGTTTCCAGCCAGTTCCACCAGGGTTTATATAGTGTACACAGGTGGCAGTACACTAGCACGGACCAAGGGCTTATATCTGCTGGAAGAGGAAAAGGTCCAGCGTATCCTAAAGGGATGCACTGGAAGAAGAAAGGGAGCACTTCCACAATGGTGTGGTTGAGTGCGAACCGCCAAAAGAGGCATGCTAGCATGCCAGAAGAAATGGGTGCGAGGCAACAATGAGGTTGCCACGTGTTGCGATTCGTCGTGCGCCTATACACATAACTTTATTATATGCACTAAGTCCTCTCTACACTATGCATGAGTGGTAGTATACGCTCGGACCCTAACCCTAGGACGTTGTACAGGAGTTCTACATACTCCGTCTCTTTTTCACTTTGTTTACACATGTTTACCTTTTTATGGAACTCCGATCCAAACTCCGACTGTACCGATGTACCGGTTGTTTGGTTATGTTTACATTATTATGCGAGATCGCCGTTGTCGATTCGCTTATATGCTTCTTTAATTTCTGCTCAACACATGTATCACACGCATGCTTCTCTTCTTTTTTAATTACTGCTATGCTTCCATTCTACACATGTTTCACCTCATGTTTACCTCACGTATTTAATCTCCGTCTATGACGTAGTAACCTCATGTAGTTAATTACCGTTGTTTGTCCTGTACAAACAGTAGATAGTATTTAAGCAATGACATCCCAACCGAGAACTCCAGTCAAGTTCTCTGTTGGATTCCCCAGCAATTATACTTGTCCCTCTTATTGAGTTATAGTGGTGTAGCCTAGGTCCATTCCTGGGTTGCAACACCACGCACAAGAGATATAAGTGGAAGTCCGAGGTTCCCGCGGAGGCCATGGGGCCGAGGGGAACCAAGGAAGGACAAAGGGCGACACTGCACTGGGCAGTGGCGCAGAAAGGAAAACATAAGTAAACAAGGATAAAGAGATATAAACCTCACTGGTACTGAGGTAAGCGATAAGTAGGTGGCTAACCCTGTGGTTAGGGGTTCACCTAGGGTAATTGTAAGGTAAGTGAGGTCAGGTATTGTACCAGTGAGTAAGGAAAGAAGAAAAGGGGCTAGGGGACCGCTCTACCATAACACCATGTACCCACTGACTCTACCCCTTCACGCCCTCAAGACCATTGGTCAAGACGCAGCCTCGGCCTCGGATAGGCCACATCCTTGTTTCCCTATTCCTCCGCCGACCTCCCATATCAGCCTTGTTAGGACGACGCGTTTTACATGCCATCACCCAGAAAGAAATTGATGGAGCACAGGACTATTTCCTATGTAACGGAATAGTCAACTCCCAAGTAAACACTACCATGACCAGCCCGGATTCGAAATGACCAGCAAAGACTGCTACACCAAAAGCAGTGAAGAGTTAATCTGGTCCCTGCAAAGATCGTCTGACAAACAATGAAGAGTCAGAACAGCGTTCCACGGCCTCGATGGATGTCCGAAATTAGAGTAGGACCAAGACGGGCGCCATCCCAAACAACTGGCATACCCATGAGGCACCGACCTAGATCAAACGGCAACTCTAGCCTGTTTCCCTAGAGCGAACGGGAAGTGTCGTTCACCTTGATTGGCACTAGGGGAGATAGTGGATGGCTGTTTGCCACACTCCCATTGACATTGGAGCGGATCAGCCCTCATGTCAATTGCCTCGGATCTCGAAGCCGAACTCGCCGCATCTACTGATCACTTACGTAAAGGAATGCTCCCCGCATCAACGGAACAAACCTACTATAAGCCAGCATTAATAGGTTCTCCCCTTCAAATCCGATCATATCAACAGTGACGTCATAAGGCATCTCGGAAGATCGCCAACTTCGCAAGATTATTTGTAGCCGACTGGTGGCAGATTCAATCCCAGTCTGAGGAATAGTTTTCAAGACTTCGTGGTTCCTTCTGAAGTCGCTATTCCAATATAGTGCAAAGCTATTGTCGATGCTGAACGGTCATCAATACTCACCGTCAGCTTTCAAAGTAGTTTGGATAACTGGTAACCACTCCGGCCACGTTCTTGGCTTGGGTACTAGTCCCAACCTTGTAGGAAAGTCGTGCCAGTCCTCTTTCCACCAAACCAGGACAGGGGGTATCAGTCCCACATTCCGCCTGCTGGTAGCGCAATTAATACACGCAACCAATTCCAGCACCCCCCTCTCAGGTCAAGGATCATAGCTCTACAACGGCTCCGCTACCTTGAGCCCTTGAGCAGTGACTTGTAAGAAGAGGCCCCTACCCAGTCAATGCTCATTTTCCGTCTCCTAGTAGGAGGACAACAATGTTAGGAAATGAGGTCATCAGTAAAGCCGGCACCTTGGCCCCTGGCGTATTCTCCCCATATAGGTCATGGGATATCCTCAAGTCCCACCCAACATCGCTTGACGATTGTCGAAACTCCCTGGAGGGCACAAGAGCTCTGCCTCCTCTGGAGTCAAGACTTGCAGGGTCTCTATTGCTCGGGCGGGAGGACATCTTAGTTCCTCTCCTCACCACCCCCTCTTCCCATCAAATGTTGTGCTGATCAGTCGCTCCACCATAAGGACTGCCCATGACCACACCAGCTAAAGCTTTTCTGGTATCAGCCCGGACGCAACCGAACGATCCCCAGCCTGCCCTTGTCATGCGGATAGCCCATTGGAAGTTCACCGCCACTAGGTACAGGAAGCCTAGATGACTTCGGTTTTGAAGTCCTGCACACGGCCTCCCTATTGCTTCAGTAACAGCATAGGCTTGGCACCCCATATGGCCGTAGTCGGCTCTCCACAGCCACTCACCCCGCCACCCTGTCCCGTCATTTTATGCCCTACTATATGGGGCCCGGATCACCATCTTTACCTCGCATATATCAGCTACCTGCGACATGCCAATCTAGCCTTCGTGGATCTCAGGCTAGGCCTTTTCCCCAGGCACTCTCAGTTTGGGCCAATCTCTAGTCTTCGACCTGGCTGTGTGGTACTACAGCCTTGTCAGGGGGGTGATTCTCCCGATTTCAGGCCTTAAAGAAATCTGCCTCGATTGAGATCCCCGCCCCACAAGGACCACAGTCCAGAAAGGAAGCACCCCTCCCATCTCTAATCTGCTGTCGGTCCCGATTACCATGTAACGGGCACGTGTAAGCTCGGACAATGCGAACCCCAGACAACCTGGACGACCTTGGCAATCCCAGCCCTACCTAAGAAGGTCGGTCCAAACCGTCTACTGCATCCCTGGACGAGAAGTTCATCCCTCAGAACGACCTCGGAAGAACTCCCGGCATGACTGGTCCATAAAGAAGTTCTTCAACGATCCGCCTGACCCCGGCTATACCTGGCAACCCAGACAAAGATTCACCGATATGATCAGACAGTCAAGAATCTTCGTCACTACATCTATTGAGGCATTCATCAGCTAGTTCAGCAGATGAAGGAAGGTTCCCTGACAGTATTCTCGGACCTGACCTGCAATAAGCCCTCCTGGATTGTGGTATTCATGGCACGTCTTACGCTTGAAGACTTTCAGAATCCAGCTAGTTCGAAGAACACCCACTTGCGAACCCCTGGATCATATGACGTCGACCCAAGCATCAAGAAGACTCGTGAAGGAAGCTTCCCTGGAAACATTCCGGGCGTAACCCATAATAAACCCACGCCACCAGCTAGTTAGCCATCCACGACAACCCCAGGATGCAACCTCTCTTAGAGGCCCGACTTCACAGAAACGTGGTGCTCAATAATAGAGAGTTAGAAGAAATAATCCGGAATGAACTGCAGCTAGTCCTGCCCTAGGCATCCTCTCCCAGTGGACTTGGATCGCTACAATAAAACAGATACTCCAGCTAGTTCCACCCCACATTCATTAGTCGATTGCAGGAATCTTCCTCCCTCCTAGAAGCTTGAGAGTGTTCGAAAATGGAGAGGAGCAACTCCTGGATCCGTGCCCCATCCCACCACAGGTCCGCAGGAACCTGATGTCTACTGGACGAGTAAACGATCACCCCTTGGTTCGACTACACCTAAGACAAAATAGTCATCATCAATCCTCGCACCTTATACCCCGCATAGGGCCCATTAGCTAGTCAAGAATGCCGAAGGGCCTAGCGAAAGTATTACCCCACGAAAGCTAGTATCATAGATGCCTACCCTGGATAGCTAGTGCCTGGACCACCTAGGGATAAACGCAGAGCTCTGTTCATCAATTACTGCCCACATCCCCATAATGGATAAACCACCCAGGATTGCTAAAGCCGCTCATCGCTGAAGCACACGTCGCACCGGACGACAGGAAACCACTGGACCATAAGCTAGTAAGGATCGGCCTTCACTGTCGCCCCCTTACCCCGCCTGCCGACATCACCTCTCAGCTGTCCCATGGACAAGTAAACGAGGCCTGGCACTAAAGATGCCCCCCTCACCTGCCGATGATCAATCCTTCGGCCGTCCTCTGGACGAGTAAAGCCCGGTACACCACTAGGTCTGCTTAGGACGCTCACCCCGCAAATGCTGCCACTCCCGTCAGGACGTGTCTCTCCTGGACACAGACTCGGAGTGGATGGACAGCCACCCTCAAGAGACCACTCCGTCTACGACATATAGAGTGCACTATACTCAGTCGACCATGTCTGTCGACTTATCAAAATGTGATCCTGTCAACACAAAATGTCAATCAAAGCCAAGACGTTGGAACCATGCGCCCCCTCCATATTGATTATTACTACCATCTTGATTCGGAAATTCGGATCCATTAGAAGCTGCGATTGGTCCCTTTCATTAGGACGAACTGAAATGCCGCCGCTTATAGGACCTTTCTGAAAGAGGCTATACTGCCCCCGGTCATATGAAACAAGAAACCCCTTTTGACCAGCTAGTCAAATCCCCACTGCAAAAGGAAAGAAAACGCTTTGGGAACGATTTACGTCCATTTTAGGCCTGGTCCTCCCTCCGAAAGAGGATATGTCAAGAAAATCCTCGACGTATAAAGGACTATCCCTCCCCTCATTCTTCCTCAGCCGCCTCTTCGTTCTCTCCCCTCACTGTCGACCGGACAGTAACACCTACAAGACACCTCGTACAACCCCTCATCGTCGTTCATACCGAACCATCCACAGTCCCTGAACACCTTCATCGTCGTCGCTCAAACTAAGACCAATAGTCCCTGAGCTCGTCAACTGATACCACAGATGACTAGTCCCTCAGTACCCATCCCCACCTCCTTCCCTATCGCTTCGGCAACAGGCTCTCACCATTTCGAGCTGCCTTCGGAGCCACCCATGCGGTCTCACCTCCTCTCCACCACCAGTAGGAGAGTCCTGTTTGCTGCGATACTCCAGTCATCAGTCCTTGTAGGGACCATACAGAGACACTGGGCAGTCAACCAATGCCCTACCCTTGCCTTGCTCATAGACCAATTCCGTCGAGAACGCCTTCTCCAGGCAGTTCACTTAGTAGGATGCAACAACCATCGAGACCCGGTGTTACGGTAGAGCAGTCCCCCAGCCCATTTTCTTCTTTTCTCGCTCACTGGTACAATACTTAACGCTATGATTACCATAGGCGAGCCCCTAACTGAAACAACCTCTCACAGTTTTCAAGCTGCTAGATTGTTCACTAGACACTAGGAGTATTGTGCTCTGTAGGAGGGAAATCTCCAAGAGAACTAGACTGGGGAGTCCAGTCGCTCCTGGGGGGTTTATATACTCTTTCTACGTTTGTACATGTTGTGGCTAGATCTAGAGATACACTACTATACAAAGTAACCCTTAGCCCTGGGTGTAGAGTATGAGTCATCTGCAGTCAATGCGCAGTCAGGCTGAGTCATAGATAAGACGGAGATTAAGTAGGCTGTGCGATAAGAGTCATTGTGAGTCATGAGGAATCAGAATGAGTCAAAGCGGTAATTAAAGAAGCATAGCCATGAAATGGAAGCGATGCACAGCCAAGCACAGCGTGGAGATTAAATAGAAGTAGAAGCTGTGTGTAGGCATTACTATGGTGTATCGGAGTTTGAATCCATAAAAATGTAAACAAGTACAAACAAAGCGAGAGAAACGACTAAGTCCCTTGACTTGTTGTGAGTCTTGAGCACTTATAGACTTATGTAGACTTTTGTATGTGTTATCCGGTGTTTCAAATGAAGTGTTTGTTACACTAACCATCAGGTTAGCCAACCCCTTACCGCTTACCTAAGCACCAGTGAGACTTCACCCTTGTTTACTTTTACTTACATATGTTTTCCCTTTCTGTGCCACCACTCAATGTGGTGTCGCCCTTTGTCCTTCCTTGGTTCCCTTGGTCCCCGCGACCTCCATGGGAACCTCGGACCTCCACTTATATCACCTGCGCATGGCAACCTCATTGTTGCCTCACACCCATTTCTTCTGGCATGCTTGCATGTCCCTTTTGACAGTTTGCACTCAACCACACCATTGTGGAAGTGCTCCCTTTCCTCTTCCAGCAGATACAAACCCTTGGTCCATGCTAGTGTACTGCCACCTGTGTACACTATATAAACCTTGGCAGAACTGGCTGGAAACCCCAGCTAGTTCTACGCAATTGACGCGTATCTACTGGCAATCAGAGAACCTCGCCAAGTCTTTGTCCCTCAAGACTTCGCTTCACTCTCTGTGGTCTAAAGGTCGCTCTAAGACCTGCTTAGTGGAGTTCTGGGCCTAGGACCGTAGACTTCCACATCTACATTGTCCAGTGAAGTCCCGACGACCTCTATCTCTTTGGTTCATCACTGAGATACCGTGTGCATTGTAACAAAAGAACTAGCTACTCTTCTACACCGGGGTCGCTATTAAGCTTCCCCACTAGGCAATATGGAGGAAGACTCAAGATACGACGATCTCTCCCTGGAGGATCGCGCCTTCTACCTCGCACAGGACAGGAAAGCAAAACTTGCGCTCAAGCAGATAGTGGATAACAAAGCCCAAGTCCAAGAACGACGACTCCCTGGCTCCTCCTCCCTTTCAGTCGCTGAAAGAGAAGCCACTGAAGTTGCCCACTGGGAGACTACCCACATCGAACGACAGCACTCTCAAGAATCATCGCCCTCCCCTGTCCCTACCCCTACCCTATCTCTTAGTCACTCCACAAAGAAGTCCAGCAGGCCCAGATTTAATCCGACAAGCAGTTGCCCACACCCAGGTGCTGGTGTGACAATTCCTGGGAGCAGGTCCGAGTCCTGTAGAAGGCTCACCGAAATTCCTGCGTCTGGTACCACCCTCACAGCAGAAGGAGCACTAATTCCAGACCCCGACGTACACATCCGTGGGATTGACTCTGACGTCAAAGAAGAAGAATCAGAAGACGATAACATGGGCAAAGAGTCACTACCCCACGACTTCTCCAGACGAGTAGAAGATGCTAACTGGTGGCTACAAGCAATGGCAGCTTGGCACCAGATTAAGCACGACAAATTGGAGGACGCCGAGGTTGTCACCACGGCGTTAGCAAAAATGGGCGAAGGACAAGGTTGCGTTTTCGCTGAAGGATACTATGTGAAACTCGCCAAACCTGTTGTTACGGTAGAGCGGCCCCTCTCCCCTTTTTCCTCTTTCCTCGCTCACTGGTACAATACCTAACCTTACTTACACTACGATTACCCTAGGCGAACCCCTAACCACAGGGTTAACCATCTACTTATCGCTTACCTCAGTACCAGTGAGGTTTACCTTTCTTTATCCTTGTTTACCTATGTTCCTCTTTCTGCGCCACTGCTCGATGCAGTGTCGCCCTT
>JBBPSY010000546.1:0-11697 GCA_038093855.1 Rugiboletus extremiorientalis
TTTGACCTACTTGGCAATCAACCTCGTAGTCCCTCCGAACCCTTGGACCTCTATAAGTCGTCTGCAGCACTTCTGAAGTGTGCAGCATCTATAAGTCAATTGTACTACTTCTGAAGTGTACGCTTTCATCTTGCTTAGAACTGACGTTCAAGCAAGGACGAACCCTTGACCCTATGACCCAGAAACATCCCCATCCTTTGGGGAACCCTTGACCCTGTACTTGACCAAGTTCTACGTTAGTACTTCGGTACGAACGTAACAGTTGGTCTGAATAGTGGGGAGTCGATGACCTAGGTGATGGTCTAAATAGTCGTAGAGTTTCTCATCATGGACTGGGTCGGTGTCGATATGTCTGACGATCCTTGGTAGGGGAGGAGGAGGAGGACGGAGTTTGGCAGCATGCCATAGTTCATCAAAGGTGTAGGAAGAGGTCAGTTCAGCGGTCTCATCCTTGTCGATGGAGATCGAGACAGTCTTGGTCTTCCAATTGATTGTGGGGTTGGTCATCTTCAACCAGGGCATCCTGAGGATAAGGTTTTCCAAGCCACAATGCATGACATAGAACTTGACTTTCTGGCTGATCCCAGAAATGTAGACATAGAGGGTGGTGGTGAAGCAGATTGGTCTGCTTTTGTTTGAAGTTTGGTCAACATTCTGAACAGGAATGGGGGTAGGAAGTCGTTCTCGAGGGAGTTTGTGTTTCTGGACGAAGTTCCAGTTGATACAGGAGATGTCTGCTCCGCTGTCGATTAGAGCGGTAGCTCTGACATGTTTCATGGTACGAGTAGGGACAACAAGATGAAGGGGGATGTGAATGGATTTCTTCTTCTTGTTGGCTACAAGTACATGGGTTCTACGTATGGAGGGGTTTCGTGTCGGTCGAATCCTCCATTTCAAAAATCCTGGGTGAATACTACTTTCACCTCAGGGGTTTCTTTTTTGTCATCGTCCTCAATCTCTTGTAGATCAGGAACTTCTTCTTCTTCTTCTATTTTCTGTACTTTCCTAGTCTTTTTCTCAGTGGTGGGTCGGGGGGTAGAATTTGAGGGGAAAGTGGGGCAGTTTCCAGAGAGATGTCCAGATTTCCTGCAGCGGAAACAGAGTCCTTTCTCCATGCAGCGTTTTTGTTCGGCAGGGGTGAGCTTTGGAACTCGAATCAAATCGACGTCCATAGCATTTGGGTCCTTAGCAGGTTGGTTGGATGAATAGGAATGGTAGGTGGAGGGAGATGGGGTCTTGTTTCTGGAAGTGATCTCTGCCGCGCGATCCCATTGGGTCTTGAAGTGAAGAGCTTTCTTATACCTGTTGCGACCCAATCATACTAGGAGTAGAACCTAGTGACAGATAGGCAACAGCAAAAAGATGTCGCCAGGATAAATGAATAGATAAAGGATTGGAGCAACTTAGTGCTACAATTGTACTCAGGGGAGAATACAAGAGGACTAAGCTGGAGAGCTTAGGCCGTCTTGGCTCTATTCTTTATACTACAGAGCCCTTGGGCTTACATAAGTAAACTATACTACATAAGGGAATGCCCAGCAACCTACGTGGTCCTAGGGCATGACATCATAGATAACTATCTACAGTGCGTACACCATGAGGCTTTAATGTCCATGGTGTGAGAACGCTGTCCCTTGGGAATGTCACCTGTGGGAGCATCAGTGGCGTCTCCACCTCCTATATCGTAATATCGGATCTGATCTAGATGTGGATCTATCAAGATACCATCTCATCTTAGATCTAGATCTCTTAATGTCCATGTATCGTAATGCTACATGTAATGTTTGTATAGGCCTCGTTGGCCGTCGTATGCTATGCTACAAGGTAAATGTACTTATATATTATGTAATATGAGATATCCCATGGTCACATGCTATCTCTAAGGGATTCTCTTAGGAATACGTCGTAAAGTATAGGCGGCTACCGTCGTAGTCCGTATCTGTACTGATAATCGTCAGGCAATACCTTCGCATGCGACTATCTTTCGTGATATGTCCTTGATTACTAAGTGTTATGATGTCAAATTGCAACAATACCAGGCATCAATGGTATCAGGGGGGGTGTCCATGGACATTATTCGTTTCATGAGGGGGACTGGGATCCCGGTGGAGTAACATCCAATTAGGATGTTAGGGTCAGTGATGCTAGAGAGGGCTGCGTAATTCTGGAATTCAGAGGTATATTCTAAGAGGGAGGAGGAGTAGTCCCCGTTCTTTGTAGGGTTCATTCGCTTGGTGGAGAGCCAAGTGATGGCGGAGGCAACGGTATCCTTCTGGTCGAAGGCTGTGTTGAAAGAGGTGACGAAATCAGTGAATGTTCCGAAGGTGATTGGACTCCCAGTAGCTGTGGTGGTAAATACCTTCTGTTGGAAGGTGGATGCCCAGGTGGCGGCAGATCTCTTAGTCATATACGAAAGGGTGAAGGCGATCTTTTTGGTATTGCTATCATACACCTTCTCGTTGACAAGAAGGTAGAACTGAACCGCCTGGATCCAGGCCTTGGCGTTATTATGGGAACCGTCGAATGGTTTGGGGAGTCCGATCCTCAACTCAGCAGTCTTGGTGGAGGAAGAGGTGCTCATGGCAGGGGATGGTGTTCGGGTAGGGGAGGGGGGTCGGGTGGGAAAGGAGAAAACCGGGTGTTGGTTTACTGGGGTAGGAGATGGAGGGGTGGGGGATCGAGGGATTTGTAGAGAAGTGGAGAACTGATGGGAAAGGTCTAGTGCTTCTTCTTGGTTAAGGTCGATGTCTGGGTCAACGGGAGAGGGAGGTTCGGAGTGTTCCGAGGGTTCAGAATCAAGGAGTTCGGGGGATAATTGTTGGCGAGATCTAGGGCCCCACTGGGCAGATGAGGAGGGTCTGTGGTGAATGGCTGCTACATCGCTGGTAGGCTGTCGAAGAGAACTTTGACCTTTTGTTATGTTTGTACCGAGGTACTAACGTAGGACTTGGTCAGATGCAAGGTCAAGGGTTCCCCAAGAGATAGGGGATGTTTCAGAGTCGTAGGGTCAAGGGTTCATCCTTGCTTGAACATCGGTTCAAAGCAAGACGAAAGCGTACACTTCAGAAGTGGTACGATTGACTTATAGATGCTGCACACTTCAGAAGTGGTGCAGACGACTTATAGAGGTCCAAGGGTTCGGAAGGACTACGAGGTGGATTGCCAAGTAGGTCAAAGTTAGAGAAATACATGGAGGTAAACGAGGGGTTTATATACATTTCGAGAATGGGGAATGGAACTTCGTAGAAGGTTATGGAAGGTGGGGGAAGGGTCGCTAACCAAGCAAATGATGAGTAAGATTGGTGGAAGGAGGGTTGGTCAGCGATAAGGATAATGACTAAGGGAAGAGTACAGCCTCTCGGTGAGTTGACACGAGGCTTAGTAATGCATGGACAATAGGAGAAAAAGGAAGAAACAATGAATCGTAACAGTCGGCTCCTTTTGCATAATACCCTTCTGCAAACGTCTTGCCTTGTCCCTCAGGCATCTTTGATAAGGCTATAGCCATGAGGTCATAGTTGGAGTATTTGTCCTTCTTGGCAATGGCGAAGGTATTCATGGCAGAGATCCACCAGTTGGCGTCGGAGATCTTGCCAGAAAACTCCTTTGGTAATGATTCTTTCCCCATATCTGCTTCTTCGTCGCTACTATCGTCAGTGTTGGAATAGTGGTCGGACCGATCACTGTCTTCCCTGGGGAGGTGTATATCAGGGTTCCCAATGGGTACTAGGCTTCTTGGGCTAGCAATGGCTAGAGGGGAGCTGGTTGGTTGAGCAGGGGCTGGTACCCTCTCTGGCGGGTTCTGAGTCAGGGCTGGTACCCGATCTCCCCAAACAGGTGTCTGGGCTGGTACTGGTACACGAGCAGTCGGAGTAGCGGACCCAGACAATGGGCTACCACTTCCAGCTATCCTTCTGTGGGCATGGTCTCATTTGTACCGTTTGTTTCATCTCCTGTCTTCTTCCTCAATACGAAGCCGCTCCTCACTGGCCTGGAATTGTTGTTCGAGTTCCTGGTTGCGGATCTCGTTCTGGTGGGAGGCAGTGGCAAGGGCAGCGGCTTGTCTTGCTTCTCGATTGTCTACAGACGAGTCATCATCGTCTGGACTGGGAACTCAGAACGTGGTGGTGGAGGGTGGGGGTCGCTGCTACTGAATAGTAGATGACATAGAGGGCAGCTTATTCTTTTGTTATGCGTGGGCTTAACTGCGGGTCGTCAGGCTAAGTAGCACTCGAGACGAGCAGTTAGCTTTACGTAGAACAGCCACAAGGGAATAAGGGGGTGGGGGATCAAGGTGGCGAATGGCAGAGAAGACCCGCAGCAAGCGCGTTAAAGATAAATCTGCTTGTGCAGAATTGAGAGATGCAGGCGATGGGTGAGGGAACAAGTTACTCCTCGGAAGTCCCAAAGGTTTATGGTTCTAGGATGAGGAGCAAAGTGAGGAACGATGCTTTGCGAGCTTAGTGACGACACACAGCAAACCGAGACTGCGTAGAATAAGCTGGGGAATACAGGGAAGTCCCTAGCTATTTATCTAGTAATACAGCCCTAGGCCCTGGGTCAGGAAATGGGGCAAAGGGTAAGGTCAAAGGGTTTAGAGGAAGCCTGCTGCAAAAGGTAGGCTTTGGAGTCCACAGGTTTCCAAAAAGGGGAAACAGAGTTTGCAGATTTCTAGGATAGGAAATCTGCAAGTATGGAAGGGAATTCCACAGGTGGGAAAGGGAAATCCGCGGGTAAGGAAAAGAAGTCTGCGGGTTTCCGGAAAGGAGAAGATCAAAAAGGAAAAGGAGTCTGATATGATCTAGGGAAGTTCTGGTGTGTCGACTACAGCTACATCCGGGAAGATCAGCCAGTTGTCTTCGAAGTATGTAACAGGAGTAAAGGAGAAAGGGGAAAAAGATAACCTCATGCAGGAGGTGGGACGTTCAACTGTAACAAGTATGGGGTGTGGATGGGACAATACTGGTCTTTGCAGAAACAACTATGCATGGTGCAATGGTCGATGGCACAGTTGATCTCTTTCAATAACCGATTCTTGGCAAGAGGGGTGTTACATTGCGCGAGGTCAATGTCTTTAATGGTGATGAAGGTGTGGCGAAGGTAGGCGAGGGTGAAGGCGTTGGTTCCAAGCGCTGCTGCTATCTGGTGGCAGTAGGAGGGTTGGGACATGGCAGAGTCCTAAAGACCCTTCAGGTCTTTATACTCTTTCAAGATCTCCTTGGCATTGGCGAAGTTCGGTTCCAATTCCCAAGTGGCCTCGGAGATTGGGTATCCTTTCCAGGCAGCTAGGTAACACCACGTTCTTCCTTTCCCTTTGTGGCTGATGATATGGCTTAATTCATAGTCTTCTTCCGAATGTGCCAGATCAGGCGGTGGATGGGAGAAGTTGGGGCCATGTTCATCGGTTTCGACGAAAGGGGATAGAAGAGAAGTGTGGAATACTGGATGTATTCGCCATGAATGGGGAAGTTCCAGTTCATAAGCAAGAGCGGAGATGACCTTCGTGATGGTAAAGGGACCATGTCTCTTCGGAGAGAGTTTCCGATTGGACAATAAGGGGAGATTGGTCACCTTCAATCAAACACAGTCACCCTTCTTCCAGGGTTCAAATTTCTGATGTGATCGGGATGCCATGATTCGTTGGGAGTTTTCCAGGGCGGCTTTCACTTCGTCCCATGCAGAGCTAAGGAGGGAGAGACGATCAGCCAGTGCTGGTATGAACATGGGTCCGATCTTCAGATAGGAGCGGGGTTGATAGCCCATAAGGAGGAAGAAGGGGGATTGTTTGGTGGCGGAGTGAGTCATGGCATTATGATGGAATTCGGCCATGGAGAGGACGTCGACCCAGCTGGAAGGATTCTCCTGGCAAAAGAGGTGGAGAAAAGTTTCCAACTCCTGGTTTACGCGTTCGGTTTCTCCATCTGTCTGAGGATGATATGCGGTGGAGAGAGTGACGTCGTAGTGGAGGAGCTTGGAGAGCTCGAGCGCGAAGGTGGAGGCAAATTGCAGTCCATGATCGGAGATTACGTGGTCATGCAACCTGAACCTTGGGAAGACATGAGTGAAAAAGAGTTTGACAACCCCTTCAGCAGAGATGTTTTTGGAACATGGCATGAGGATCACCCCCCGGGTAAGGCCATGGTCCACCACGACCAGTACAGAGTCCAGGCCTGCCACCATCGGGGGAAGACCAGAGATGAGGTCCATGGAGATATGCTGGAATGGGTGTGTGGCGGTGGTGGCAATGGGGAAGAGCAGGGGTTTCGTTGGGTGGGTGTTAACTTTCATCTGCTGGCAAGGGGTGCAGCCGGCAATATACCGGCAGACAAAGGTGGACATCCCGGGCCACCAATAGTCATGGGACAGTAAGGCGAGCGTCCGAGCAAAGCCTGCGTGTCCCCCATGGGGGGAGTTGTGAATACCGGAGATGAGGGATTGACGACAGTCCTCAGGAACATAAGTCTGACTGAGGTAAGTTAGATTGCGGCCATCAAAGGCCCAGTCATCCAGGCAGGCCCTGGGGAGGAGTGAGGAGCCTTCATGCATTGCCTGAAGGGTGGAGACAACAACGGGGTCAGACAGGGTGGAGGCGGCAATTTTGTTGGCAATGGCAAGGTCAAGGGAGTGGGCGAAGACCTCATCAGGAAGGAGTTGGAGGGTGACATTGTCATGGGACATGTCGACCTCATCCTTGCAAGATAGGGCATTGGCAGGGCCCATAGCCATGCCAGGGAGATGGGTAAAGGTCAGGTCATAGTCCTGTAGGAACATTTGCCATTGAGCATGGCAGTGAGATAACTTCTGAGGTTCATGGAAGTAAGTCAAGTTTTTATGGTCAGTCAGGACGGAGACGGGATGACCAGTTCCCCATAGGTATTGGTGCCATTCCTCCAAAGCCATGATGACGGTGAGCAACTTCCGGTCATAGATGTCATAGTTGGGCTCCGCAGACCCGAAGGTCTTGGAGATATAGGAACAAGGGTGGAGGTCACCATTGACATCCTTTTGCATGAGGACACCACCAGCAGCAGTGAGAGAGGCGTCCATCATGACAAAGAAGGGTTGGGAGATATTGGGGGTGCGCAAGATAGGCTGTTTGAGGAAGGCATTCTTCAGTGTCCGAAATGCTCACTCCTGGTCGGCTCCCCAGGTCCAGGTTGCGCCTTTGCATGTGAGATCATGAAGGGGTTTGCATATGTCGGAGAAGGCAGAGATGAATTTTCGATAGAAATTGCAAAACCCAATAAACGATCTGATGGTCTTAACGTCTTTTGATGCAGTCCACTCCTCAATGGCTGCTAGTTTCGTGGGATCCATTTTGATATTGTCCTTTGAGACAACAAGTCCGAGGTATTCAACTTCGGTCATGTCAAAAGAGCACTTCTCGGGTTTGAGATAGAGATGTTGCTCTCAGAATCGTTGTAGGACTTTCTCAGTGCATGCTCAGTGGGTTTCAGGATCGGAGGAGTGGATGAGGACATTGTCCATGTAGATGATGAGCCAGCCTTCCACGATATAATTGGTGAAGGTGTCGTCCATGTATGCCTAAAAGGTGGCAGGGGAGTTACACATTCCAAAAAACATCACTGTTGGCTCAAAGAGTCCAAATGGTGTGATAAAAGCGGCTTTCCACCGGTCTTCGGGTTTGACCAGGACATTGTTATAACCCCATTGAACATCTAGCTTAGTGAAGATGGACAATCCTTTGAGCTTGTCAAGGAGGTCAGAGATGCAAGGTAGAGGGTAAGCATTCTTGACTGTATGGCTGTTGAGGTATCTGTAATCCTGGCAAGGGCAGAGTTTCCCATCCTTCTTCGCCACAAAGAAGAACGGAGCCACCTGAGGGGACGTGGATGGTTGAATTTTTCCGTTTGCCAGGTTTTCGTTTACGAACTTTCGACAAGTGTTGATTTCATCAGAGTTGAGAGAGTAGTTCTTAGCGCGCTTTGGAATGAAGGAGGGGAGCAGTTTGATCTTGTGATCAAAGGGTTGGGACGGAGGAAGTTCTGTTGCTTCCTCATCTACGAATATGTCGGCAAACTGCTGGTACTCCTTTGGAATGGTTTTCATGATCTTGGCTGTCTCCTGGGCCAGCGTAGTCGACAATGTAATCTTTCAGATGTGAGCGGGCATCCTTTCGAATCGTGTGTGATAGGCTTTGGCCAGCCTGTTGTCGACATCTAAATCAAGATACTGTAACAGGTATCGTTGCGCTAGGGCTTCCTGGCCATTTTGCTTTCTCTTGACCAACGATGGAGGTTTTATGGACACTTTCCGACTACTCCAATCAATTGTTGGGTTTCGGTCTCCTAACCAAGTCATTCCGAGAATGATGCTCTGTTGTTTTCCACTGGAGAGTACGAGGAAGTCCCAATCTTCCTCATCTTTATCAATCTGGATATGAAGGCGGACCTTATGGGTTATCGTTCCCATCTTATTAATGGTTCCATCCACGTTAGTAGCGGTGACTGGCCTAGTGAGACGAGTGAATGGCAGTTTGTGTTTCTTGGTGAACGCATAGTCGATGAAGCAGGAAGTAGCTCCACAATCGATGAGGGCAGGGGTGGTGACAACGGATTTGCTCCCAACTGGAGAAAGAGAAACTGGGACAAACACAGATTTCTCATTTCTCAATACTATTACAGTTGGGAGAGTAGGAGAGCAAGACGTTGTGGCGAGTCTCCTTTCTAAAAATCCTTTTCAATGCAAATGCGGTTGACTTGTTCGACCTCATAGGTGGCATGTGGTTCTTCGGCATCTTCATTGTAGCATTCCTTGAGAACCCGGAGGATCTCCTTTCTATCTTTTCTTCCTCCCTCCAGATCGGCAATGTAAGCGTCTAAGGGATCGGGAGAGGAGGAGGCACTCGTTTGCACAGTCCTGAACCTTTCTGGTTTCTTCAGGGTAGAAGTCAAGGAAGTGGAGGGGATTGAAGTGGAACTTTTGCACTGCATGGGCTGTCTGTAGTTTCTGTGCCCTGGATGGTTTCGGCTAATACAGCCGGGTTTATGACAGATGTAGCAGAGTCGATCTCGGTTATGATGGGCCCGTTTGGGACCGGTGAGATTGATCCTGTCTACGTCCATCGAGTTGGGGTTGTGTCACGTGGATTGAAATCCTCCTCAATAGAAGTCTCAGAGGCGTTCATGCGCCTGAGTGTGATTACTGGCAGCGGTCATCCATCCGTCTAGCGTGGTGGGCTCCGTTCCGCAAAGAATATCTCCAACTGAGGAGTAGTGCAGTCCCTGGCAGTAGGCATCATTGATCATATTCTGATCAGTGATGCTGGAAAGGCCTAGGAGTAAGTTGAACTGCGTAGTGTAATCTTTGAGCACCTCAGCAGATAATCCTTTCATGCGGAGGTTGTGGAGCTTTCTTCGGGCATCCACTGCTTTGTTCTTTGCAGAGAAGGCCTTCTTGAATTCTTTGGAGAAGACCCGCCAAGTATCAAAGTTAGGGTGGGCAGTAGGTTGAGCGAGTTTTGCATAGTATCCTTTGGTGAAAACTTGACCTTGCCCTTCACCCATCTTTGCTAACGCCATGGTAACAATTTCGGCGTCCTCCAATTTGTCATGCTTAATCTGGCGCCAAGCTGCCATCACTTGCAGCCACCAGTTGGCATCTTCTACTTGTCTGGAGAAGTCGCAGGGTAGTGACTCTTTGCCCATGTCGTCGTCTTCTGATTCTTCTTCGATGTCAGAGTCAATCCCACGGATGCATACATCGGGATCTGAGATTAATGCTCCTACCACTGGGAGGGCAGTACCAGATGCAGGAATTTTGGTGAGCCTTCTATGGGACTCGGACCTGCTCTCAGGAATTGTTACACCAGCACCTGAGTGTGGGCAACTGCTTGTCGGATTAAATCCAGGCCTGCTGGACTTTTTCGTGGAGTGACTAAGAGATGGAACAGATGCAGGGACAGGAGAAGGTGATGGGGATGATTCTTGAGAGTGCTGTCGCTCGATGTGGGTTTGGGTCCAACGGGCGACTTCAGCGGCTTCTCTTTCAGCGGGTGTAAGGGAAGAAGAGCTGGGAAGTCGTCTTTCTTGAACTTGGGCTTCGTTGTCCGTGATCTGTTTGAGTGCTGACTTGCCTTTCTTGTCTTGTGCAAGGTAGAAGGCGCGATCCTCAGGGGAGAGATCGTCATATCTCGAGTCTTCCTCTGTATTGCCTAGTGGGGAAGCTTAGTAGCAACCCCAGTGTAGAAGAGTAGCTAGTTCTTTTGTTATGACGCACACAGTATCTCAGTGGCAAGCCAAAGAGATAGCTGTCGTCGGGACTTCACTGGACAATGTAGATACGGAGTCTACGGTCCTAAGTCCAGAACTCAGCAAGCAGGTCTTGGGGCGACCTTTAGATCACAGAGAGTGAAGCGAAGTCTTGAGGTAGTGAAGACTGAGGGAACTCTCTGGATGCCAGTAGATACGCATGGATTGCGTAGAACTAGCTGGGGTTTCCAGCTGGTTCCACCAAGGTTTATATAGTGTACATGAGTGGCTGTACACTAGCATGGACCAAGAGTGTGTATCTGCTGAGAGAGGGAAGGGTCCGACATGTCCCAAAGGGATATGTCAGAAAAGGAAAGGGAGCACTTCCACAAAGGTGTGGTTGAGTGCGAACCGACAAAAGAGGCATGCAAGCATGCTGAAAGAAGTGGGTGTGAGACAACAATGAGGTTGCCATGCGTGAAGGATATAAATGGAAGTCCAAGGTTCCCATGGAGGCCATGGGGCCGAGGGAACCAAGGAAGGACAAAGGGCGACACTGCATCGAGCAGTGGCGCAGAAAGGGAAACATATGTAAGCAAAGACAAACAAAGGAAAGCCTCACTGGTACTGAGGTAAGCAATAAGGGTTTGGCTAACCCTATGGTTAGGGGTTCGCCTATGGTAATTGTAATGTAAGTATGGTTAGGTGTTGTACCAGTGAGCGAGGAAAGAAGAAAAAGGACTAGGGGACCGCTCTACTGTAACACTGGGGAAATACAGTGAGATCCCTAGCTATTTATCTAGTGGTACAACCCTAAACCCGGGGTGACAAACAGGGTGGAGGGTAAGGTCAAAGGGTTTGGAAGAAGCTCGCCATAAGGGTGAGCTTGCAGAGTCTGCGGGTTTCCTAACAAGAAAGAGAGTCTGCAGGTTTTCAGAAAAGGAAAAAGGAAATCTGCAGATTTAGATAAGAAATCTGCAGATTAGATAAGGAAATCTGCAGGTATTCAGAAAAGGAAGAAAGAGGTCTGGAGTGGCTTAAGGGAGCTCTGGCATGTCGACTACAGGTACATCAGGGAAGACTAGCCAGTTGTCTTCAAAGTAAGTTACTGGGGTAAAGGAAAAAGGTGAAAATGATAGCCTCATACAAGAGGTGGGACGCTTGATTGTAACAGTGTCCCGTGTATGAGGGAGGTGACGGAGGAGGAGCGAGAGGAAGATGAGCGATGATGACAATGAGGAAAGCTATCTGAAAGAAGAAAAAGGTATTGTTATGTTCGTACCGAAGTACTAACGTAGAACTTGGTCAAGTACAGGGTCAAGGGTTCATCCTTGCTTGAACGTCGGTTCTAAGCAAGACGAAAGCGTACACTTCAGAAGTAGTACAATTGACTTATAGATGCTGCACACTTCAGAAGTGCTGCAGACGACTTATAGAGGTCCAAGGGTTCGGAGGGACTACGAGGTTGATTGCCAAGTAGGTCAAA
>JBBPSY010000547.1:0-11694 GCA_038093855.1 Rugiboletus extremiorientalis
ATGATGATGATGGTGGTGGTGGTGTGTAGAGTCGGTGGTAACCAACTACGACTTCTTTAGGGTGTGCGACAGATACTTGGTTGCCTTGTTTCTTTCTTCGCTCGATTTTTCCTTGGACTTGAATACTCCAAACTTTTCCTGCAGCTATTGCGAAATCAATGTCCCAGTTCGATACCCAGACTATCTTTGTGATTATGAGTACAACAAGAAGTTGGATCGAGTAATAGAACATGTAGAAAGGGGAAAAGATTTCTGTAAAGAAAACTAAAAACCGGCAAGTTTCCTGTAATCTCGGCGCTGCTGTGCCCGGAGATTAATTCTCGTAACTCTTTGGTTCCTTTGGATGATAGGAACCGGGAATGGTACTCTTCTTCTCTTAACCGGCCTCTCTTCCGGTTCTTCCGGTTCTCTCTTTACTAACCAGCCTTCGGGGGCTGGGGGAGGTCCGATCGGTAGTGGCGGCGGCGAGACTGCTGGCTGGTCCCAATCAAATGCCCCTTCTCTGGGTAAGTTCTCTCTCTTGACTTCTAGCCTCCAAGTAGTCACATAATCGTCTAAAAGCCTCCTCTGATAACGGAGGTCTTCTCGGTCCACTGACCGCTGACTGATACGCGGCGCGTCATTGGGATCGTAGCTCTGGGAGGCGTTGGTCGGTGATGAGGAGCGAGTCTCTGATTGTGCTGGAGCCCAAGGTAGTGGGTCTCCAAAGATCACGTGGAGGGCGAGGTGGCGGTTGGGGTTGCGACTCGTAAGATCTTCTGCGGTCAGCTCTATCCCCAAGTCGTGCAAAAACTGAGATGCAGGAGTTCTTGACCTGCTTGACAAATCGGACGGCGGGTAAACTAAATCTGGTAACCCTATACTCAATGACCCTCTCTCTAGGGTTGGCTCCTCCACTTCTCTCTTCACAAGCGTACCACGACTCGGAGACCCGGCGGTGACGACCTGAGTTCGATAGGTGCTGTTGGACACTGGCGCCTGTGCGAGCCCAACTAGAGGAATAATAACCTCTACTCACTGTCCGCGTTAACAGTGGTTGAGGTGGTAGGGGATCGTCGAAGTTTTCAATGAAACGAGACGTAGTTGTTCGTCCTAGTGGTCTAGATGAACAAGGTAGGTATTAGGAGTCTAGTTCTAATGAAACAACCTCTCACAGTACGAAGCTGCTAGGTTGTTCACTAGACACTAGGAGTGTTGTGCTCTGTAGGAGGGAAATCTCCAAGAGAACTAGACTGAGGAGTCCAGTCGCTCCTGGGGGTTTATATACTCTTTCTATGTATGTACATGTTGTGGTTAGATCTAAAGATACACTACTATACAAAGTAACCCTTAGCCCTGGGCGTAGGGTATGAGTCATCCGCAGTCAATGCGCAGTCAGGCTGAGTCATAGATAAGACGGAGATTAAGTAGGCTGTGCGATAAGAGTCATTGTGAGTCAAGCGGTAATTAAAGAAGCATAGCCATGAAATGGAAGCGATGCACAGCCGAGCACAGCGCGGAGATTAAATAGAAGTAGAAGCTGTGTGTAGGCGTTACTATGGTGCATCGGAGTTTGAATCCATAAAAAGGTAAACAAGTACAAACAAAGCAAGAGAAACGACTAAGTCCCTTGACTTGTTGTGAGTCTTGAGCGCTTATTGGTTTATGTAGGCTTTTGTACGCGTTATCTGGTGTTTCAAATGAAGCGTTTGTTACACTCATCCTTCCGGGATAGAGCATTGGCTGGGCCCATCGCCATTCCGGGGAGATGGGTGAAGGTCAAGTCATAGTCCTGTAAGAACATTTGCCACTGGGCATGGCGGCGAGACAACTTCCGAGGTTCGCGGAAGTAGGTCAGGTTCTTGTGATCAGTCAGGACGGAGATAGGATGACCAGTACCCCATAGATATTGGTGCCATTCCTCTAACACCATGATGATGGCAAGCAACTCTTGATCATAGATGTCATAATTGCGCTCAGCAGATCCAAAAGTCTTGGAGATGTAAGAGCAGGGATGAAGGTCACCATTGACATCTTTCTGCATGAGGACACCGCCAGCGGTGGTGAGGGAGGTGTCCGTCATGACAAAGAAGGGTTGCAAGACATCAGGAGTGTGAAGGATTGGCTGTTTGAGGAAGGCATTTTTCAGTGTTCTGAATGCTCTCTCCTGGTTGGATCCCCAGGTCCAGGTTGCACCTTTGTGCATGAGATCGTGTAAGGGTTTGCAAATGTCAGAGAAGGCGGGAATAAACTTTCAATAGAAGTTGCAAAACCCGATAAATGATCTGACCGCTTTGACGTCTTTCGGTGCGGTCCACTCCTCAATGGCCGCTAACTTAGTTGGGTCCATTTTGATATTGTCCTTAGAAATGACTAGTCCGAGATATTCGACTTCGGTCATGTTGAAAGAACACTTCTCTGGTTTGAGGTAGAGATGTTGTTCCCAGAAGCATTGTAGGACCTTTTCTGTGCATGCTTGATGGGTTTCTGGATCAGAGGAGTGGATGAGGACATCATCCATGTAGATGACAAGCCAGCCTTCCGCAATATAATCGGCAAAGGTGTCGTCCATATATGCCTGAAACATGGCAGGCGAATTACACATTCCAAAGAACATCACTGTCAGCTTGAAAAGCCCAAACAGCGTGATAAAAGTGGCCTTCCACCAGTCTTCAGGTTTGACCAGGACATTGTTGTATCCCCATCATACATCTAGCTTGGTGAAGATGGACGATCCTTTCAGCTTGTCGAGAAGGTCAGAGATGTGGGGAAGCAGATAGGCATTCTTGACTGTGTGACTGTTAAGATATCTGTAGTCCTGGCAAGGGCGGAGTTTCCCATCCTTCTTTGCCACAAAGAAGAAGGGAGCCACTTGAGGGGACGTGGATGGTTGGATTTTCCCGTTTGCCAGGTTCTCGTTAACAAATTTTCGACAAGCATTGATTTCATTGGGGTTTAGGGAATAGTTTTTGGCGTGCTTTGGGACAAATGACGGGAGTAACTTTATTTCGTGATTGAAGGGCCGAGAGGGAGGGAGCTCGGTTGCTTCTTTGTCAATGAATACGTCGGCGAATTGTTGGTACTCCTTTGGAATGGTTTTTGTGATTTTGGCTGTTTCCTGGGCCAGCGTAGTCAACAACGTAATCTTTCAGATGTGAGCAGGCATCCTTTCAAAATGTGTTCGATAGGCTTTGGCTAGCCTGTTGTCAACATCGAGATCTAGGTATCTCAGCAAATATTGTTGTGCAAGGGCCTCTTGACCATTGCGCTTTCTTTTCACCAACGATGGAGGTTTTACGGACACCTTCCGACTACTCCAGTCAATTGTTGGGTTTCAGTCTCCCAACCAACTCATTCCAAGAATGATGCTCTGTTGTTTTCCACTAGCGAGTACGAGGAAATCCCAATCTTCCTGTTATGGAACGGCGGTCCCCCTCCCCTTTTTCCTCTTTCCTTGCTCACTGGTACGATACTTAACCTTATTTACACTACGTTTACCACCAGCGAACTCCTAACCCCAGGAGTTAGCTATCCTCTTACCGATTACCTCAGTACCAGTGAGGCTTACTTCTATTTTCCCTTGCTTACTTATGTTTCTTCCTGCGCCACCACTCGATGTGGTGTCGCCCTTTGTCCCACCTTGGTTCCCTCGGCCCCTTGGCCTCCTAGGGATTCTCGGCCTTTCCATTTATATCTCTAGCGCATGTTAGCCTCATTGCTACTGCGCACCCCTTTCTTTCGGCATGCTTGTATGCCTCTTTTGTCTGTTCGCACTCAACCTCACCATTGAGGAAGTGCTCCTTTTCTATTCCTGACATATCCCTTAGAGATATGTTAGGCCTTTACCTCTTCCAGCAGATACATGTCCATGGTCCGCGCTAGTGTACTGCCACCTGTGTACACTATATAAACCCTGGTGGAACCGGCTGGGAACCCCAGCTAGTTCTATGCAATCCACGCGTATCTACTGGCATCCAGAGAGCCTGCCTCGTCTTCGACCCCCAATACTCCGCTTCCCTCTCTGTGGTCTAAAGGTCGCCCTAAGACCTGCTTGCTAAGTTCTGGACTTAGGACCATAGGCTTCCGCATCTACGCTGTCCAGTGAAGTCCCGACGACAGCTATCTCTTTGGCCTGCCACTGAGATACCGTGTGCATCGTAACACTTCCTCATCTTCATCAATTTGGATATGAAGGCGGACCTTATGGGTTATTGTTCCCATCTTGTTAATGGTTCCATCTGCATTAGTAGCGGTGACCGGCCTAGTGAGACGAGTGAATGGCAGTTTGTGTTTCCTTGCGAATGCATAGTCGATGAAGCATGAGGTGGCTCCACAATCGATGAGGGTGGGTGCGGTGACAATGGATTTACTCCCCACTGGAGAAAGAGAGACTGGTACGAACACAGACTTCTCATTTCTTGATACTATTACAGTGGGGAGGGTAGGAGGACAAGACATTGCAGTGAGCCTCCTTTCTAAAAATCCTTTCCAACGCAAATGTGGTTGACTTGTTTGACCTCATAGGTGGCATGTGGTTCTTCAGCATCTTCATTGTAGCATTCCTTGAGAACCCGAAGGATCTCCTTTCTATCTTTCCGTCCTCCTTCCAGATCAGCAATGTAAGCGTCAAGGGGATCAGGAGAGGAGGAGGCACTCGTTTGCACGGTCCTGAACCTTTCTGGTTTCTTCAGGGTAGAAGTAGAGGGGGATGGAGTGGAGCTTTTCCGCTGCATGGGCTGTCTATAGTTTCTGTGCCCTGAGTGATTTCGACTAATACAGCCAGGTTTGTGACAGATGTAGCAGAGTTGATCTTGGTTATGACAGGCCCATTCAGGACCGGTGAGATTGATCCTGTCTACATCCATAGCATTGGGGTCGTGTCGAGCGGATTGAAAACCTCCTCGACGGAAGTCTTGGAGGCGTTCATGCACCTGGGTGTGATTGCTGGCAGCGGTCATCCATCCATCTAGTGTAGTGGGTTCCGTTCTGCGAAGGATATCTCCGACCAAAGAATAGTGCAGTCCCTGGCAGTAGGCGTCATTGATCATGTTCTTGTCAGTGATGCCAGAGAGACCAAGGAGGAGGTTGAACTGCATGGTGTAGTCTTTCAGAGATTCGGCAGATAATCCTTTCATGCAGAGGTTGTGGAGTTTTCGTCGTGCATCTACGGCTTCGTTCTTGGCAGAGAAGGCTTTCTTGAATTCCTCAGAGAAAACCCTCCAGGTGTCATAGCTGGGGTAGGTGATAGGTTGCACGAGTTTCGCATAGTATCCTTCTGCGAATACTCGGCCTTGTCCCTCCCCCATCTTTGCGAGAGCCATAGTGACGATTTCATCGTCCCCCATCTTATCATGCTTAATCTGGCGCCAAGCTGCCATTGCTTGCAACCACCAGTTAGCATCTTCTACTTGTCTGGAGAAATCGCGGGGTAGTGACTCTTTGCCCATGTCGTCATCTTCTGATTCGTCTTTGACGTCAGAGTCAATCCCGCAGATGCGTACATCGGGGTCTGGGATTAATGCTCCTTCTGCTGCTGTGAGGGCGGTACCAGACGCAGGAATTTCGGTGAGCCTTCTATGTGACTCGGACCTGCTCCCAGGAATTGTTACACCAGCACCTGGGTGTGGGCTACTGCTTGTCGGATTAAATCCGGGCCTGCTGGACTTTTTAGTGGAGTGACTAGGAGATGGTTTGGCAGGGTGAGTCGCAGGTGAAGGGGATGATTCTTGCGAGCATTGTCATTCAACGTGGGTTTGTTCCCAACGGGCTACTTCGGCTGCTTCTCATTCAGCAGGGGTGAGGGAAGAGGAGCTGGGAAGTCGTTGCTCTTGTACTTGAGCTTCGTTGTCCGCAATGTTCTTCAATGCTAGCTGGGCCTTCTGATCCTGTGCTCGATAGAATGCGCAGTCCTCGGGTGAGAGGCCTTCATATCTCGAGTCTTCCTCCGTATTGCCTAGTGGGGAAGCTTGATAGTGACCCCGGTGTAGAAGTAGCTAGTTCTTTTGTTATGATGCACACAGTATCTCAGTGGCGAGCCAAAGAGATAGCTGTCATCGGGACTTTACTGGACAACATAGATGCAGAAGCCTATGGTCCTAAGTCCAGAACTCAACCTAGCAGGTCTTAGGGCAACCTTTAGACCACAGAGAGTGAAGCGAAGTCTTGAGGGGCGAAGACAAAGCAGACTCTCTGGTTGCCAGTAGATACACGTGGATTGCATAGAACTAGCTGGGGTCTCCAGCTGGTTCCACCAAGGTTTATATAGTGTACACAGGTGGCAGTACACTAGCACGGACCAAGGATAAGTATCTGCTGGAAGAGGTAAAGGCCTGACATGTCCCAAAGGGATATGTCAGGAGTAGAAAGGGAGCACTTCCTCAATGGCAAGGTTGAGTGCGAAGTGACAAAGGGGGCATACTGGGATGCCGGAAGAAGGGGTGTGCAGCAGCAATGAGGCTGACATGCGCTAGAGATGTAAATGGAAGGCCGAGGTTCCCTAGGAGGTCAAGGGGCCGAGGGAACCAAGGTGGGACAAAGGGCGACACCACATCGAGTGGTGGTGCAGAAAGGGAAACATAAGTAAACAAAGATAAAGGGAAGTAAATCTCACTGGTACTGAGGTAAGCGGTAGAAGGATAGCTAACTCCTGGGGTTAGGAGTTCGCTAGTGGTAATCATATGGTAAGTAAGGTTAAGTATTATACCAGTGAGAGAGAAAAGAGGAAAAAGGGGACGGAGACTGCTCTACTGTAACAGGATGGACAAGTGAACACAAAGGTTTTGTGAGGGAAACCAACAGAGAACTTGACTGAAGTTTTCTGGTGGGCTCGATTGTCTTATATATCTTTTACATGTTTGTACCTATTGTGTCTAGATCAGACCGATAGCATACTAGGTATAGTAATTGGACAATCAGACCACTTTCTAAATACTACTTATAGTAAATGCGCAGCATTACACAGATATCCGCAGTTGCATAGCAATGCACAGCAAAGCAATGTGTGCAGCACTAGACGGAAATTAAGTATAGCCTCGATGACTCAACATGAGTCAGAGTGGAAATGAAAAAAAGGCATAGCCTTGTGATAGAAGAGATGCACAGCTGAGCACAGCACGGATATGAAATAGAAGTAGAAGCTGTGTTTAGGGCTTCTTGAAGTGCATTTATAGATTCATTAATTATAAAAAGGTAAACATAAACAAACAAATGAAGGGAATTGACTAAGTGTCAATTCTTGTTGTGTAGTTCTCTCATTAGCGTATTTGATGATGGTTAATGTAGTTGTAGCCCATTGGCTATAGGTCATAAGAGCATTACTAGTCGATGATGTGGGTTATATGGGTAAACCAGATCATAGTGTTGACCATATTAGTGCAAAAGTGAAGATGTAGTGTAGATGGTGATGCATGAAGTGTCGTTGGTGAAACGAGAATCATAACACCAAGGGACACAACTAGATAGGTGTGTGGTGTTGACGGGGAAGTACTGGAGGCAGATAGAAGCTTAGCCATGTGGCAATGGGTAAGCGGTGGCAATGATAGGGGCTATCCAGTGGTGAGTGAGTGCTAAGGAGCATGAGCGATGTTCCATACATTGGTGTGCCTTCTAGGCCTATCAGTAGGCATAGCAAGGAGGTCCTAGGTGTGGTCTATATGGTGGTGTCCCATATACAAGGGAGGCAATAAAGGAGGAGCGAGGAGAAGATGAGTGACAACAACAACAAGGAAAAGCTATAAGAAAAGAAAAAGGTCCTGGAGATTCCCATTACCATAACAGATAGGGCTGTATAGTTTTGGAATTTGGAAGTATATTCCAAAAGGGAGGGGGAGTAGTCTCTGTTCTTGGTAGGGTTCATTCACTTGGTGGAGAGTCAGGCAATGGCAGAGGTAACAGTGTCCTTCTGATCAAAGGCAGTGTTAAATGAGGTAACAAAGTCAGGGAAGGTTCCGAAGGTAATGGGATTTCCAGTGGCTGTGGCAGTGAATACCTTCTGTCGAAAGGTGGAAGCCCAGGTGGCAGCAGACCCTTTGGTCATATATGAAAGGGTGAAGGCAATTTTCTTGGTGTTGCTGTCATACACCTTTTCATTGACAAGGAGGTAGAACTGGACCACTTGGATCCAGGCCTTGGCATGGTTATGAGAACCATTGAATGGTTCAGGGAGACCAACTCTCAATTCAGTGGTCTTGGAGGAGGTAGAAGAGGTACTCATGGCAGGAGATGGCATTCAGGTTGGAGTGGGGGGTCGGGTGGGAAGGGAGAAAACTGGGTGTCAGTTTACTGGGGTGGGGGATGGAGGCATGGGGGATCTGGGGATTCTTAGGGAAGCAGAGCATTGGTGGGAGAGATCTAAAGCTTCGTCCTGGTCTAGTTTTACATTAGGATCCGAGGGGGTGGGGGATTCAGGGTGTTCCAAGGGTTCAGAGTCAATGGGTTCAGGGGAAAGTTGTTGGCAAGATCTAGGGCCCCACTGGGCAGACAAGGAGGGTCTGTGGTGAATGGCTGCTATGTCATTGGTAGGCTGTCGAGGAAAACTTTGACCTTTTGTTATGCTTGTACCTTAGTACTAGCATGGAACTTGGTAAAGCACAGCGACAGAGGTTCCCTCTAACTTTCAAGGGGTTTTGGAGGTCATAGGGTCAAGGGTTCATTCTTATCTCGAGACTACAATTTTGAGATAAAGAGAAAGTGTGTGCTTTGAAAGTGGCATAATTGACTTATAGAGGCTACACACTTCAGAAGTAGTGTAGACGACTTATAGAAGTCCAGGGGTTCAGAGGGGTTTCGAAGGACTACTAGGTAGATTCCAAGTAGATCAAAGTTGGGAAAATACAAGGAGGTAGATGACTGTTGTGATTCGTCGTGCGCCTACAAGCATAACCGTTATTCTATGCCTAAGTCCTTTACTCTACACTATGCATGAGTGGTAGCATACGCTCGGACCCTAACCCTAGGACGTTGTACAGGAGTTCTACATACTCCGTCTCTTTTTCGCTTTGTTTACACATGTTTACCTTTTTATGGAACTCCGCTTCAAACTCTGATCGTACCGATGTACCGGTTGTTTGGTTATGTTTACATTATTATGCGAGATCGCCGTTTGACGATTCGCTTCTATGCTTCTTTTAATTTCCGCTCGCCTCATGTATCACACGCATGCTTCTCTTCTCTTTTTAATTACCGTCATGCTTCCATTCTACATGCATCTCCCTCATGTTATTAATCTCCGTTCGACACGTAGATACCTCATGTATTTAATTACCGTTGTTTGTCCTGTACAAACAGTAGATAGTATTTAAGCAATGCCATCCCAACCGAGAACTCCAGTCAAGTTCTCTGTTGGTTTCCCCAGCAATTATACTTGAGTCCCCTATTGAGTTATAGTGGTGTAGCCTAGGTCGATCCCTGGGTTGCAACACTGTGGGAGTTAAGCATCATTCCCAGCATTTTGATCTCTTTAACTGAGAAGAAACATTTTTCCAGTTTTAAGAAGAGATCATGGTCCTTGTTACGATTTACTCTTTTCTCTTCTTCATACTATTCATTTCCTAACGAACTCTCCTTTACCAAGCACTACCGGCCCCCCCGCTTGTACCCCTGATAAAACCTTACAAACACTTGGCGTCTACACCACGCTAAGAACTTCTCTTTTTCTAACAACCTTCGCTGACTAATATTCCTTCCACTGGATTCCAAAGGACTCCATTCGCTTAGTCAGCCTTATCCTCTATCTCTTATCTCGTTATCTTGTTATCTCGCTGAGCTTCTTCTTTTCTCAGTCAGCGACCTTCCTTTGTTCTATTAACTTCTATCAAGTTCTACCGCTTAGTCATGGTTCCATCATTTACATATATAAAGGCCCGTTCTAACCTGTAACATTTCCTAACTTTGACCTACTGGGAATACTACCTAGTATCCTTGAAATCCCTTCAAACCCTTGGATCTCTATAAGTCGTCTGCACCACTTCTGAAGTGTGCAGCATCTATAAGTCAATCGTACCACTTTTGAAGTGTACGCTCTCGTCTTACTTCGAATCATCAATCGAAGTGAGGACGAACCTTTGACCCCTTGATCCTTGAAACGTCCTTCAGGAGACCCCAAATCATTGACCCTCGAAACGTCCCCATCCCTTGGGGAACCCTTGATCCAGTGACTCCCGAATCATAGATCCTCGTCGATACCTGGCGACTCCTTCGAACTACGAAACTCTTCGCTCTCGACTTTGCCTATCCCAGTCACGTCTCGGACGTAACAGTCCTTGAGGCATTGTAATACCTCTCATATGATTTTATCATGTTCTTCTTGATTGTCTGTCTTTGTAAACAATGTACATAACAACATAGCTCTGCATGTCATAAAAGATATCATTCATTACACTTTGCATTCATCCCCTTCTTTGATGCATATGTTATTGTATCCATTGAAGGACCATTTTTGTAAACTTCTTCACTTCTTTTAGCTGATCAATCAGCTGTGAGATGAAGGGGAGCAGATAATTTGTTTTTGATCATTCCTTCATCAAGATAACAGTGGTCCTACTATACACTATGTTTAAACTCCAACAGGCCAAGGTGTGCATAGTATGTCAGTGCTATTTTGTCGGTTTACATAACGAAGCGCATAGATAAACGCAGGCTTCACGTGACGACACGCGTCGCAACCAACAACACCGAATTGCCGACCCTAAAGCAAGACGCGCCTTGACTTCTTACGATCACCATCCCTCGCAACGATATGCCCCCCAAAGCAACAGGCGGAAAGTCAAAGACAGGTGTACCACCCGAGCAGGGTGGTGCCGCAGGTTCCGGCGCGGCGACAACGCCCCGCACGATACAAACCCGGAGCCAAAAGGCCGGCTTGCAGGTATGTCTCGGTCTATGTCAGTCCTCCCCTCTCCTCTTTATCCCACTGCTCCCTTTTGTGTGCTCGTGCGTGCTCACGTGCGCTATAGTTTCCTGTTGGTCGTATCCATCGTTATCTGAAACAGCGCACGCAACATAACGTGCGGATCGGTGCGAAGGCTGCTGTATATACGAGCGCGATCCTGGAGTACCTCACGGCCGAGGTGCTCGAGCTAGCAGGTGTGGGAGGTATCTGTCCTACTGCTTACAGTGCTCATATCGTTCTGGTGTTCAGGCAATGCATCAAAAGATCTCCGTGTGAAGCGTATAACGCCGCGACACTTGCAACTGGCGATCCGTGGAGACGAGGAGCTTGATATCCTCGTACGCGCCACGATTGCAGGGGGTGGTGTTCTGCCATTCATCCACAAGAGTCTTACAGCCAGTACGACGAAGAACAAGAAGCCCGAGGGTCCGTGAGCGAGGGTGGGTATTAGACAGACATTCCGTTGGACAGCGTATCGGGCGTGGATTAAAATTATTGAGTAGTTTCTCGATTGTTTTATTGGTTGCGTTGTGTAGTACGTCCTCTGTGTGTTGTATGTGTTTCAATTCGGGTCGTGTGCGGCCCATATCGCTGAACGCGTGAGTCGTCCTGGTGGCTGGTATTTGGGTGCCCCGAAATGGGGTTGACTCGAACGTCGACCATGAACGACAAGGAGACGCCGCTGCACGCGCTCATCGCGGGCACGACGGCGGGGGCCATCGAAGCGTACGTCCACGGCCTCGACGACTGCAATGCGCGCCTGCTCAACGCGTTTAGCAAGTTTCGTGACCTACCCAGCCGAGTTCGCAAAGACCCGCACCCAGTTC
>JBBPSY010000549.1:0-11676 GCA_038093855.1 Rugiboletus extremiorientalis
ATTCAAGGCAAGGGTTAGGGCTATTGATGACCCTGCAAGAACTAGAGCTAATGCATTTTGGTTCTTTTGCAAATGTCAAGTCTTTTCAAAATGATCCAACATTGGGACACTTATTTGAGCCACTGTAGTGCGAGAGTGAAGATGTAGTGTAGATAGTGATGTGTGAAGTGTCATTGACAAAATGAGAATTGTAACAGATATGGAGGGTATAACTCCAGGATAATGCTGCAAGGGCAGATATGAAGATGGTATGAATGTACTAGAGATGGCAAGGAAGCTACCAGAGATGGTTGTTTGACTATTGGAGATTATGGATATGACACCAATGACATCCTCTTTATTGAGTCAACAACTAGCAGTATGCTCTTGTGTTGGATTTAGCAAGCGTGCACCATCAGCAAACGCTGCCATTCCTGCACATATCGCACATCTCACTTCCTGATCGAGTACACTGAACGTATCATTTATGTCCATTGCACTTTGCAACAGACATCTGTCTTGTCAAGAGCGTAGTATCTTTTGTTTCACTCATGATGACGCTCCCCCCTTTGAAATTGATAGCACTGCCAAACTACTTAAACTATGAGGTATATATAGTCTAGCACTGAATCCATGAACACTACAGTCCGTCATATGGCATGACGACTGAGCTTGATCCATAGCGCCGTCGTGCTTCAGTATTCACTGCCAGTATTATTCCTACAGGTTATGAGCCCCGTCGTCTCGCACCTCTAAAATGAATATTGCTGCCTACTTGTTTTTCGCAATGACGACCGCCGTCCCAGTCACCACCGATACTCTGCCCAATAACGTGCCCAAACTTGATGTTAAAGGGACAAACTGGGCAATCTTCGCTTTCCATTTCCAGGTCGCTGTTGAAGCAAAAGACCTTTGGGGTTACTTCAACAGAACAACAGTACTACCTGTCTTCACGACACCGTTAACAGCAGAAGCGATTGAGGAGACAAATAAGTGGCACAAGAATGCTGGAATGGCAAAGCATTTGCTCACCCAGCGGATTCCGGACTCAACTGCATTGCACATTCGCAATCTTGCCACTGTTCAAATGATGTAGGAGGAGATTACACGCAAATATATGCAAAAGGGGGCTTATGTGCAAACAGACCTGCAGACACAGTTCCTTGATTCCAAGCTGCCGAAAGGTGGAGATGTCCGCCAGTTTCTTGATGGCCTACGGACAAAGCGAGAAGAATTGGCATCAGTAGGAGTGGAGATCGATGAAAAGGATTACCGTTCTACCATTATCAAGTTGCTCCCTAATTCGCTTGCCAACTTCGCTTCAAATCAGCTGGCAACTGTGCAGCTCTTTAGTGCAACCAAGACGATTGAACTGGACACCCTGATCTTGCTCATCAGCGAAGAGGCGGACTATCAGAAGGTGAAATATACCATGCAAAACAACCACAAGGACCATGATGAGGTGATGGCAGTTTCAACGCCAACTTGAGGGAGAGGACGAGGCAGAGGCAGACGCCCACCTCACAGCAACCAGCCAAAACGCCTGTGCTGGACCTGCAGGTCAGATAAGCACCTTGCAGCAAACTGCAATCAGGACTCCAAGGCAGATGGGAAGAAAGCAGTTACAACTCACCATGGTCAAAGTGCAAATGCCGTTGAGGACGACACAGACTCTGAGGGAGTTTTTGGAGTCATTAGCGATGATGATGAATCCCTGCCGGGTCTGCTACCCACTGAGTCAGACGATGATGAAGAAATACCTTATCAGGGGCAGAGAACCCTTGATGATGCAGATGATGATGACTGGTTCTCAGACATCGGTGATGACAGCCCCTGGGGCTGTGGATGGGAGGAGGACGAGCTGCAAGTTGATGCCATCGACGAGAGAATGTCGAGCAAAAGGACTGGCACCTCATACCCAACGTTAGCCGAACCAGAAAACCCTGCAATGGGAGTCAGCGAACGTCCTGCAGATACTCACCGTGTTGAGTTATATGACTCAGGCACTACCCGGCACATCAGTCCAGACCAAGATTGAATGCTTAACATCCAGAAGATTCCCCCCAAATCGTTCACTGCTGCAAACAAACAGCAATTCAGCACAACAGCCGTTGGTGATTTGATTATTGAAATACCAAACGGGGTAGATGCCTCAAAGTTGCACTTGACAGAAGTGTTATACTCGCCAGAGGTGGGGTACACTCTCGTGTTGATTGGACGCCTGGATGAGATGGGTCTGTCAACCACTTTCACAGATGGATACTGCACAATTCGCGATGCCGACAGAGAAACAATTGGACGCATACCATGATCAACCAAAGGACTATATCACGTTGTTCATGAGGGGGAGCACGCTGCTGCTGCAATGGAGAAACTCACCGTTATGGAGTTTCACCGTCGGATGGGACATATCGCACCATCTGCTGCTCGCCGCCTCACTGAAACTGGCCTAGTAAACGGGCTAGAATTTGATCTGAGCATTCCAGACACCTTCTGTGAATCCTGCATCTATGGCAAGGCTGCCTGCAAACCCATCGCTAAAGTATGCAAAGGCCCACGAGCAGATTCCGCCAGAGGGATCATCTACACCGACATATGGGGGCCGTCGCCTATTGCAATGCTTGGTGGAAGGCATTATTATATCACCTTCACAGATGATCATACTTGTCTCACTCACCTGCACCTCCTGCGCCAAAAGAGTGAATCCTTTGACACCTACTGGAGCTTTGAGGCTTGGCTAGATCGGCAACTCATTGCCAAGGTCAAACTTCTCCACTCTGATTGAGGGGGAGAATATCGAAGCAAGGCCTTTGTGGTGTACTTGCAGAGCCAGGGGACTGAGCAGCACTTCACCACGCACGACACCCCGCAGCATAATGGTGTTGCTGAGCACTTGAATTGGACAATTCTCGAGCGGGTCTGCGCAATGTTGCATGCCAGTGGCTTACTGAAATATCTCTGGGGTGAGGCGGCCAGACACGCTGTTTGGTTGAAGAATCGAACACCTACCAGGGTGTTGAATGGCAAATCACCATATGAGGTCGCTATGGGAAAGGCGTCCGACCTCAGCAACTTGCACAAGTGGGGTTCCACCATGTATGTAAAGATCGAAGGGGGCTCGAAGTTGAGTGGTAGGGCTGAGGCCGGCCGTTGGCTTGGTATTGACGATAGAACCGACAACGCGTGTCGTGTGTACTGGCCTGGGAAGTGGTCGGTAACTGTCAAGCACAACATTCATTTCGACCCCGCGCCAACCACCATTGAGGGGGAGGAACCGCCCACCCTGTTTGACAACGGTACCTTAGCGCAGCGACCTGCTTCCGTCCATAAAACGCCCATGCCCACGCCACCTATCAAGCCACCGGAACTTGCTGCCAAGCCACAACTCAATGAACACCCTGTGACGCCACCATCACCACTCACGCCACTTCTCACACCTTTTGTATTGCCGCCACCCAAGCCTCCCGTTGTCAACCCCGAGCCTCGCGCCCAGCGCATCCGAAAGCCCAGTTAGTGTGTCCTCGATATCATAAGTGGGAAGGCTGTGACCACCACTGTTCCACACGGTATTCAACTCCCCGAAAGCACTGAGCAAGAACAGCCACAATCGCCGACACTTCCTGACACAGACAGCACCACGGAGCAAATCCTTGCCATCATCGAGGACATCAAGGAGCAGTACGACTATGACTATGATGATTGTGAGCTGACCATGCTCATTGAGCAGGCTGCTATAGCTGCCGAAGTGCTGGAACCCACCATGCTCGCCGATGCCAGACACCGCCCGGATGGGCCCCAGTGGGAACAAGGGATCTGCGAGGAACTCGACATGCTTGCCAAAGCGGGCACATGGGATCTCGTCGACCTCCCACCTGGCGCGAACCTTGTAGGTTCAAAGTGGGTATTCTGCGCTAAAAAGGACACTGCAGGGAACATCGTATGACACAAAGCACATCTCGTCGCCCAAGGCTTTTCCCAGGTACCCGGGGTAGACTACTTCAACACATATGCCCCCATCGCCAAGCTGTCGTCTATCCGAACTGTCCTCATGATGGCCGCTTGACAAGATCTCGAGCTCCATCAAGTTGATATTAAAGGCGCGTATCTCAATGGCAAGCTAAATGACGACAAATGCATTTATATGCGCCAGCCACCTGGATACGCTGATCCCACGCACCCACAGCATGTGTGCTGCCTGCGCAAAACCCTGTATGGGCTGAAACAGAGCAGGCGGCGATGGTACCAAAAGCTAGTAGAGATTTTAGTCCTAAAGCTGGGATTCAAACAGTGCGAGGTGGACCAAGCAGTTTTTGTCAAGTGGGTGGGCGAATCACTCACAATCATCGTCATGCACATCAATGACTGCACCATTGCTGCCACATCCCCAAGTCTTGTTAAACAGCTCAAGGACGGTCTCACCAAGCATGTTGAGATAACTGACTTGGGAGAGCTCCACTGTGTGGAAGTACACTCAGTACTGATAGAGTCAGTGACTAATAAATTATACCTGTGGAAGTACACTACAACAAGTGAGTATATGAACAGGTATAGTAGTCATAGGGATCTCACCTCAGTACTGATAGAGTCAGTGACTGAGGTGTGCGGATGCGTTGAGACACAACTTATCTACATGCTTACATAATGCAGACCGTCTGTTTGTACAATCTATATGAATAATGCAACACTCCCCTCTCAAACAGAAGGGCGTAGTCCAAGTTCGAATGCAAAATGCTTGGCTTTAACACTGGGCAAGGCCTTAGTAAGAGTGTCAGCCACCATGTCACCCGAAGGGCAATAAACGAAATGAATAGAACCATCTTCAACAGTAAAACAAATAAAATGGTAATGGAGTCCAATGTGCTTGGTATGTGCATGGTAACTGCCATCGCGCATCAAAGCGATGGTGGACTGGTTGTCCCCATAAAGAATGGTCGGATGAATAAGAGGCCGAAAGATCTCCTCGATGAGACACCAAAGCCAAAGAGCTTCCTTCGCAGCATGCGTAGCGGCAACGTATTCAGACTCAGCCATAGACAAAGTGATAAGCTCCTGTTTCTTCGAGCCCCAGAGAATCGCCCCCCCATCAACGAGAAAAGCGTAGCCTGTGATAGCCCGCCGATGCTCCTGAGTAGCACCGTCAGTGTCCACATACCCGACCAAACCCTTAACTTGCATCCCGTAAGTGAGTGCTAGTGAGCATGTACCGACCAGATAACGGTAAATACGCTTGATGGCCTCCCAGTGGTCCCAGCTGGGATTCGCATTGAACTGAGAAACATAAGAGGTCGCAAAGGCGATGTCGGGCCGTGTACCAGTCACGAGATGGATGAGAGAACCAGCAGCTTGACAATATGGGATGTTATGCATCTGTGCAACTTCGCTAGTGGTCTGCGGGGACTGTGCTTTGGACAAATGTATGTTAGGATCGATCGGAGTAGCGACAGGTTTCATGTCGGCGAAATTATATTTGACCAGGATGGCGTTGACATATGGCTCCTGAGAGAGAGATATGGTTCGCGCAGCACGATTGTGCGTAACCTTCATGCCCAAAAGCCAGCTGATAGGCCCGAGATCGGTAATGTGGAAACGCGATCTGATTTCATCCTTAAAAGCCTTGATCAGTTTGGATGAGCTTCCAGTTACCGTACAATCATCGACATGCGATGTGAGGATCAGGATATGATGAGCGATGGTGGCCACGAAAATGCCCCAATCCGCTTCCATCCGCACGAATCCTAAGTCGTGCAATGTGTCGCAAAGCCGTCGATACCATTTGAGTGCACCCTGCTTCAAGCCGTAAAGAGCAACGCGTAGCTGAGTGACGAGATCACGACCTTCCTTGTCAAAACCAGGGGGTAATTCCATGAAAATGATTTCGTCGTTATCGAGCTTGCCATTGAGAAAAGCACTGTGGAAATCAAAAACATCGATGTCCCAGTCCTGCCGTGCTGCGACAGTGAGGATAAGACGAAGTGAGGCAAATCGGGCAACGGGTGCGTAGGTCTCGTTGTAGTCCACCCCGTATTGCTGAGTGAACCCGCGTGCCACTAAACGTGCCTTGTATTTATCAATTTCGCCTGCCGCATTCTTCTTTATCTTGAAAACCCATTTGCAGCTCACGACATTGGTGTTGGTAGGACGCTCGACCACATCCCAGGTGTGTGCATCGCCAAGGCTCTTTAGCTCTGCATTGATTGCGTTCTCCCACTTGGGCCAGTCAGGCCGTGTCCTCGCCTCATCCACCGTGACCAGCTCCAGGCCCTCGGCAGCCACGCCTCCAACCAATAGTGCAAAGACCGTGTTGGCATCATTAAGTTCCCACACCGCAGATGCTGTGTCAGCATTCGCCCCAGGGTCCATGCTACCCACTGGCTGGATTCCCGGTGGGAATAATGACCCACCCACTCTACCGTCATGAGTCCCCTCACCGCTCTGCAACATCTTCAAATAAGGAGACTCGATACGCTGACGCGCTGACCTTTGCAACCCGTCTTCAGGTGGTTTCGCCTCAAAATCTGGACCAAGATGATCGGGTTTCAGGTCAAGTGATGGCGCCAGTGCCACTGGTGCCACGGTAGGCGGCTTAGATTCACTAGTTACTGCAGGTTGCTCAGGTCCCTTATCACTGTCAACAGGAACAGACACAGCATCGTTTGCGCGATGAAAGCTGACGTTACGCTCGACAACGACAGCATGCTGCGATGGGAGGTAGACCCGATGTGCTGTCAATTCAGAATTGAAACCCACCCAACGGCCTTCATGAGCGCGGTCATCCAACTTCGAACCAGACCTATCCAGTACCCAGCATCTTGCGCCCCAGACAGGTAGATCGCCTAGGTAAGGCTTCTTCCCATAAAGCATCTCGTACGGCGTTTTACCGTCAAGTGCACACGTTCCTGATCTATTCTTGACCCAAATGACATGAAGAAGAGCTTCGCCCCAAAGGTTCTTTGGCAGCCCACTCGCATGCAAAACTGTACGCACACGTTCAACAAGCGTCCAATTTAGGCATTCAGCGACCCCGTTATGTTCGGGTGTGTCATGGGTGGTAAGCTTTTGTTCCGTCCCTCATGCAGTGAGATACTGAGAAAATTCAGCTGATAGATACTCCCCCCTGCGATCGGAACAAAGCTGCTTGATCGAAGCGCCATGCTGCGTCTTCAACCAAGACTCGAAATCTAGGTACGCCGAAAATGTATTGGACTTCGCGAACAGCAGCGCAACCCGGGTGTAACGTGTGTGGTCGTCTGTAAAGGAACAATAATAGCCACGCTTGCCCAGTGTGAGGACAGGAGAAGGCCTCCAGACGTCGGTATGTATTTCATCCCCAAGATTTGCAGAACAAGTGGGTTCGCGGGTAGTCCCAATAGGCTTGCACACCGCCTTCCCATACTCGCAGGAAACGCACTGGTCCATAGTGCTGTGGTCCGGATGTAGCATTACACCAGTAACCATCCCCTTTGCCAGCATGTCGCGGATTGTCGCAACACCAATATGGGACAGACGAGCATGAAGATCCGCTTGTTGCAACCTCAGGATAAACCCTAGGCTACACCACTAATAACAAACTTAACAACTTAGAGTGGACAAGTGAACACGATGGTTTTGAGAGGGAAACCAACAGAGAACTTGACTGAAGTTCTCTGGTGGGCTCGATTGGCTTATATACCTTTTACATGTTTGTACCTATTGTGTCTAGATCTGACCGATAGCGTACTAGGTATAGTAATATGACAATCAGACCACTTTCTAAATACTAAGTATAGTAAATGCGCAGCAGTGCGCAGTTATGCACAGCATCACACAGGAATCCGCAGTTGCACAGCAATGCGCAGTCGTGCGCAGCACGGAGATTAAACATAGCCTTGATGACTCAACATGATTCAGAGTGGAAATTAAAAGAAGGCGTAGCCTCATTATAGAAGAGATGCACAGCCGAGCATAGTGCAGAAATGAAATAGAAGTAGAAGCTATGTCGAGGGCTTCTTGAAGTGCATCTGTAGATTCGTTAATTATAAAAAGGTAAACATGAACAAACAAATGAAAGGAATTGACTAAGTGTCAATTCTTGTTGTGAGCAAAGCTCATTATCGTCATATGGTAGGGTTAATGTAGTCATAGCCCGTTGGCTATGGGTCATAAGGGCATTACTGAGCGTTGACGTTGGTTATATATGTAGGTTGGAGTGTAGCGATGAGCGTATTAGTTCAAAAGTGAAGATGTAGTGTAGGCGGCGATGCGTGAAGTATCGTTGGCAAAATGAGAATTGTAACACCGCTAGAGCAAGTTGAGCGTCACTTCGCACAGCTGCAGCAGTCGGCACGGGATAAGCATTTTGCACCCGATATAGTCCATTCATGATGCTAACTTGTCCCAGGAGATGTCACTGTGGATCAAAAATCTGACAGACCCCCCCATCGAAGACTGCTCGACAGCCCACCTGCGTCAAGCGACTGATTGATACAAGAGTGACACGCATACTCAGCGCATACAGCACGTCCTTCAAGAGGATCCGCAAACAAGTGCCCCCGTTCAGAAGATATATAGGCAAGTCCCCCTTACCCACAGCGTCGAAGGTCCCATTATCCGCTCCTCTAATTGGTTTGGGTGGTATAGACACAAAGTTCAGGAACCATTCGCATGCAGGAGACAGATGCTGAGAAGCACCACTGTCATATAGCTTGGGTACATCCAGATTAGCATGGGCCACATAGGATTCTGGCACTGGTGAGGCCAACCATGCACAGTCGGGTTGGGAATTGGTATGCTCAGTAGTGTTCGCTGACGCTGACGAGTTCCCCTTCCCATCCTTAGGTTTCTTCCTGTGCGGTTTCCACCCCTTCGGAGCTTGACCCGCCTTGCTGCTGCCCTCTTCCCAACAATCAGGACCTTTGTGACCCGACCAACCACAATTGTAGCAGTTCCTGGTAAAGTGAGGTTTGTGCTGACCCTTGCCTTTCTTGCCAGATGTGTCGGCTCCAAAAGCCGCATCCTCCATGGCCTTTCCCTTCGATTTGCCCCCATCCTGGAGAGTAAGGTGATCATACTCTTCGAGAATGATGTCCATTAACTCATCGGCTGTGATAGATTTCTTTTGCAGCCGCATAGTGGAGGACAGAGAAGCCAAGCTGGGGTTGTAGGACTTGGGCAATGACGCATATACAATGTTGAACAAGTCTTCGTCGGATACAGGATGCCCGACCGAAGCCAATTCCTCACGTAGCACAATGACCTTGTCTATATGCGCACGCGCATCGCCTCCCTCCTTGAGTTTAACCTCCCCTAGTTGTTGTCGTAGTTCTGCACCAACAACAAGAGATCAGTGTTCGAAAAGAGTGCATAGAGTATCGTAGTACTCATGCACTGATTTCTTGTTGATGAGACGAATAAAAAGGGAGTTCGGTAGCGTATTGGCTATGATGTGCTGGACCTTTGCATCTTTTTCAAGCCAGATAAGTAAATCCTTCTCGTAGTTTGCGACCGCTGTAATCTCATCCGGAGATGTTGCCGTCCATCCAGCTGATCTCCCAGCCACCGGATCGATGGGTTTCGCTTTCGTACCATCGAGGTAACCACTGAGTCCTTGACTAGCTACAACAAGCTGGAGTCGGACCTTCCAGGTTGTCCACTCCTTACTGGACGCGTCAAGCTTAGGTAGCTTGGCCTCTTCAGATGCAATGCTAGTCATTACGATGGATATATGCGCGCGTTTGGTCTATTTGCGATTATAGCGCGGGGCTCATAACCTGTGGAAGTACACTCAGTACTGATAGAGTCAGTGACTAATAAATTATACCTGTGGAAGTACACTACAACAAGTGAGTATATGAACAGGTATAGTAGTCGTAGGGATCTCATCTCAGTACTGATAGAGTCAGTGACTGAGGTGTGCGGACACGTTGAGACATGACTTATCTACATGCTTACATAATGCAGACCGTCCATTTGTACAATCTATATGAATAATGCAACACACTGGCTCCTCAGCGTTGAAGTCTTGCGCGACCGGGACAACCACATCCTGACCCTCTCACAGCGGGCGTATATTGATTCTATCATTCAACAATTCAACTTTGACAGTCTGAAGCCCATGTCAACGCCAATGGACCCCCATGTCAAATTACATAGCGGCCAATCCCCTTCAACCGGCATGCAATACACAGCTATGCAGCATATCCTGTACTGTGAAGCCATCAGCTTGCTCATGTATGCAGCCCTTGCCACCAGGCCTAACATTTCATATGCTGTATCTCAGGTCTCATGCTTTGCAAGCAATCCAGGAGATGCACATTGGGACGCCGTCAAGCGAATCTACCGCTACCTATTGGGTACACGGAACTTGCGACTTGCATATGGGGATGGTGAAACAGAGCTTGCTGGATACACTGATGTAGATGGTAGCAACATGGAGGATCGCCATGCTATCTTGGGCTACGCTTTTCTCATAGATGGCGGTGCCATCTCCTGGAGCTCAAAGAGGCAGGAAATCATGTCTCTGTCGACGACCAAGAGCGAATATGTTGGTGCCACTCACACAGCAAAGGAGGTGTTATGGCTATGCTCCTTGATTTCGGACTTATTCACACCACTCACAAAACCTACCACTGTCTTTTCAGACAACCAGTCAGCTATCGCACTTGCCAAGGACCATCATTACCATACATGTACTAAACATATCGATGTCAAATTCCATTTTATTCGCTGGATCATCAACGACGGCAAGATACGCCTCATATTTTGTCCCACTGTGGATATGGTCGCAGACGTTTTCACAAAAGCGCTCCCCTCTCCGAAAGTGAAGCACTTCGCTGCAGCACTTGGGCTGCATGCAGCTTGAGGGGGAGTGTTGGATTTAGCAAGCATGTGCCGTCAGCAAACGCTGCCGTTCCTGCACATATTGCACATCTCACTTCCTGATCGAGTACACTGAACATATCATTTATGTCCGTTGCACTTTGCAACGGACATCTGTCTTGTCAAGAGCATAGTATCTTTTGTTTCACTCATGATGACGCTCCCCCCTTTGAAATTGATAGCACTGCCAAACTACTTAAACTACGAGGTATATATAGTCTAGCACTGAACCCATGAACACCTCAGTCCATCATACGGCACAACAACTGAGGTGAGACAAATATCCGTTACTCGTGTTTACTATTATCTTACATTTTACCTAGCTTGATCCATAGGTGAATATATACCAACAGTCCGTCATATGACACGATGACTGAGCTTGATCCATAGCGCCGTCGTGCTTCAGTATTCACTGCCAGTATTATTCCTACATCTTGCACAACAAAAGGGCATGCTATATAAATACTAAAATATTTTAGACTAGAAATATTGCTTACAAAGGTGTCCCAACTTTAGTGCCATGACAACCAAATCAACTGGCCAGACCCTCATTATCAGGGTAAGAGTCAGGGTTATTGAAAACTCTGCAGGGACCTGAGCTACATAATTCTTTTTGATTTTCTCACAAATCTTAAATCTTTTCAATTGGCACAACATTGGGACACTTACTGCATGTAAGACCACACTGAGAAAAATGACCTCTGTAAAAGGTATTTTGAATTTTATGGAGGTAATATGGCCCTTGTGTGACCTTGAACATGCCTCATTGCAATTTGAAGAATCCACTCATGATAAAATCCAATTGCACACCCATGCATGGATAATGTCATCACCCTTATAAGT
>JBBPSY010000550.1:0-11670 GCA_038093855.1 Rugiboletus extremiorientalis
GGAAGTTGAATGAATGTGAAGTACTTGACATTCTCATGTTCAATTTTGCCACCATGAATCAAGTGTATGAAATGACGGGGGATACTTTTGCTTGAGAAGTTGTGACATTGGTGGGGAAGACCGAGCTCCGCTAGTATAGGCCATGAATACTGGGGTAATGAAGGATGTACATCCTGTTTACTTACCCTGAAAAATTGAGACCAGCATTTCACTTTGGCCCCAAGGTTGCGATTCACTTCCAGGAACAGACTATAATTAGATAGAAGCATGATATCACTGATGGTATCACCTTTTGGATTAGAGGCATCATTGTGCCCTTCAAGGTTCTCATCACCAATTGTGAACAATGAGGCCAGGAGCAACACATCATTTGGCCTATATGTGTTGAGCAAGATGTGACAAAGTGCCACAGCGATGCTTGGTGAAAGTTAGTAATTGTAACGATAGATGAAAAGGACATACTCATTGTGCAGGTCTACTAACTCACTAGAGCCTCTGGCCATCCAGAGCATTGAAGAAGGTAAATCCCGACTGAAGTGTAAACACTCAGGGGAATTGAAAAGAAAATGTAAAAAGGGTGCAAGAGGTTTTCTCGACCCAAGGGAGCCACAGGAAAGGCTGCTGAGGGATGGGGAAGAGTCTAGGACTCAAGGAAAATAAAAGTCGTCCGACTCGACAGACAGAAAAACGAGTCCGAAAATTGAGAGTCCAAGAAGGTAAAACTGTATTCTGAGACATAGTACAAGGCTTTTATAGTCCTGGGCATTCCCAAGACTTCCAAAAGCGAATGGTAAGTAAAATATTCAAATCCGGATAAATTCAGGTCATTCCGGATGTCGTTTTCAATATTTCCGGTAGCGGAAACGCTCAATCCGGGTCCGGACAGCGCTGCGGTGGTCCGGATCGCTCCAAACGGGCCCAGAATGAACTCGGAACAATCAGGGAATATGTAGAAATGATAATGGATGAAGTGCGAAGTGTGTAGGTATAATATAAATGTACAGTGAGGTGCAAAACTGTTACAATGTTTGGTACTTTTGAATTACACATGGTGTGGTGCTGGAGTGTGTGGGAATTTCGCTTAGGGTTGGTGGGGGCGTGGGAACCACTAACCCTTGGCTACATATGCTGTCCCTGGGTCATGTGATTTGGCTCAGAGGCTGTGGAGATATGGCCATTCTAATCCAAAGACACCATTGTAACAGTTTTGCACCTTTTGTCAAGTATCAGGGTATTTGACAAATATTAGTACTTAGCACAATCTCCTTGGGCATAAAGCACTACTTCAATCCTCCTAGGCATGCTTTCAATCAATCCCTGACACACCTCAACTACTATCTCCTCCCAAATCTCCAGAATCCTCTCCCACAACCCATGAATTCCACTAGGGGAGGTTCTTGCTCTGAAAGTCTCTTTTTGAGATAGCCCAAGGGATGTTCAATGGAATTTAAGTCAGGAGACTGTGCAGGCCACACCATAGTTGTAAACTCCTGTTCTGCAGCCATCCCTTGATCTTTTTACAGGTATGCTTGGAATTATTATCCTGCTAGAACATGATGTGGAAGGATTGAGATCATTATGCTTCAGGGTGTTGAGCAGTTTATCCTTCAATATTTGAAGGGAGAGATTACCATCCATCCTACCATCAATCCTGACAGCAATCCCAACTCCCTCCCAAGTTATATCATCACAGAACCTCCTCCAAACCTGAGGGTTCTCTACATTAATCTGTCACTAAACCTCTTTCCTGGATTTTTTGATGTCCATTTGCACCCATTTGACCCTACATGATCAATTTAGACCTTGCCAGATTATATCCAGTTGTCCAGAGTCCAACCCTTGTTAGCATGGGCAAGGTTCAAACATGCTCTGTACTCTGTCTGGTAGAGAGTAGAGACATTTGGTCTTGACTATAGCCTTCATCCCATTTTTTTAAGTGGCAGTGGGTGGTATTTGGATGCAGAGGCTGGTTGATGATATTTGAGAGTATTTTTGTCACTTGGAATGCATTCTCTGCCTTCTGAGATGAGATAAGATGACCAGCATGGTGAATGTTTGCAGGAGGAATCTTTAATGGATGGTCTCCAGAGGACCTTTGAAGGTTGGAATGCTTCTTGGAACAAGGTATAGACACAGTAGAATGCTAGTACCAGTAGTGGAGGCAATAGAGGGAATAGAATGACCAGCATCAGATAAGAAAGAATGGTGTACTTTTGGGTGGCAGAAAGAGATCTTATGGTAATAATGTTTGCAAAAAATGAGTTGTGGGAACTGATTCACACTGAGACATGGTATTTATATGTGTATGTTTATTTGTATGACAAAAAAATACCAACTATCCATTCATTTAGCTAGAGTCATACCACTGATATCCAAAGGTGCAAAACTGTTACAATGGTGTCTCTGGATTAAAATGGCCATATCTTCACAGCCTCTGAACCAGATCACATGACCCAGGGACAATATTTGTAGCCAAGGGTTAGTGGTTCACACGCCCCCACCAACCCTAAGCGAAATTCCCACACCCTCCAGCATCACACCATGTGTAATCCAAAAGTACCAAGCATTGTAATAGTTTTGCACCTCACTGTATAATTGAAACAACCTCTCACAGTGTGGAACTGCTAGGTTGTTCAAGTAGACACTAGGAGTACTGGTGCTCTGTAGGAGGGAAATCTCCAAGAGAACTAGACTGGGGAGTCCAGTCGCTCCTGGGGGGTTTATATACTCTTTCTACATTTGTACATGTTGTGGTTAGATCTATAGATATACTACTATACAAAGTAACCCTTAGCCCTGGGCGTAGGGTATGAGTCATCCGCAGTAATGCGCAGTCAAGCTGAGTCATAGATAAGACGGAGATTAAGTAGGCTGTGCGATAAGAGTCAGAATGAGTCAGAACGGTAATTAAAGAAGTATAGCCATGAAATGGAAGCGATGCACAGCCGAGCACAGCACAGAGATTAAATAGAAGTAGAAGCTGTGTGTAGGCGTTATTTGGTGCATCGGAGTTTGAATCCATAAAAACGTAAATAAGTACAAACAAAGGGAGGGAAACGACTAAGTCCTTTGACTTGTTGTGCATCTTGAGCGCTTGTTGTCTTGTGTAGGCTTTTGTAGACGTTATCTGGTGTTACAAGCGAAGGTTTTGTTACACTACCCCCCTTCTAGATCGCGAATTCCAGGTGTGATCCATTAGGAATAAGGTGTTACGACGCAAGGCGACTGTCGCAGTGCGAGCACTGGAGTCTCATGCAAGTAACAACAAACCTCAATGAAGAGGACGTGATACGAGCATAACCAAGGCGAAGTAGAACTAGGGGAACTCAGGAGAGTCCCAGTCTCTGAGGGGGGAGCGAAGAGACACCAGTAATCGCAGGTAGATTGCGTAGAACTAGCTGGGGATTCCAGCTGTTCTGCAGGGGTATTTATAGTACAGGATATCTAGCACGGACCACTGGTGTGTACATGACAAGTATAGTAAGGGAAGGCGTGCTCCCTAATGGAGTGCGCCGGAATAGGAAAGAGAATACATACGAGGGTGTACGACCAAAGGGAGCACACCCGAGAAGGAAAGGTAAAACGTCTATAAAGGTTAAAGGCCTGGAGGCTCCGAGGAGTTCCACGGAAGTCCGAGGAGGCTGCCAGGAAAGGAAAGGTCCTCGTTCCACAACTGAGGTGGTTGACGAGTTGAGACGGGAAGAGGGCGAGCACACGATGTGAGCCCAGGCGGTAAGACGACATTGTGTCCGATATTGGCAATGCTGAATGTGGAAGGGATTCACCTGATGGGATAGGCTATCAGGGAATGGAAGCATCTCGGGGTGATGCGAACGCAGGGTCGTGGAAGCCTGATGGCGAGAGCGAGGACAGGGTCCGAGCGAGCGGAACAGAGTCCGATCAGGAAGACGACGGCGGATCACGAGAGGTACCGAGTGATGCCTAGTCGGGAAGGCTGATACGCGTCCCAGACGCGGGACAAAGGGAGACCTGTAGAGACGGTGATGGGCACGAGCCCGAGGACGCCGCGGGCGAGGGCGAGTCGTTCTAGAACAAAGGGACACGCTTAGATAAGCGTGTATCGCTGACGGGGTAGTACCGGAGGTCGGATAGTGCTAGCCTATATGGCATTAGGTAAGCGGTGGCGATGATAGGAGCTATCCGGTGGCGAGCGAGTGCTAAGGAGCACGAGCGATGTTCCATATGAAGTATAGCCTTGTAGGCCTAACGGTAGGCGTAGCAAGGTGGTCCTAGGTGTTGGTCTATACGTGGCGTCCCGTGTACAAGGGAGAGTACGGAGGAGGAGCGAAGGGAAGACGAGCGACGACGACGACGAGGAAAGCTAAAGAAAGAAGAAAAAGGTATGGGGTTCCCATTATTGTAACATAAGGGTTGTATAACCGATCCGATATAGCGAATTCAGCTGTCAAAGCGTGAACTGCTCGTGGGTGAAGAATATGGAACTCATGAACTGCGTCATTAGCATTCGTTAATGCTGATGCGGGTTCCCATGTTCTTTCCGATATTTCATAACCTTTCCAATGAATGAGATATTCGAGCTTGCGTCTCTTTAGACGAGAAGCTATGATATAATCAATTTCATAAATTTCTTCTCTTTCTTCATCAACGTTTATAGGACCAGGGCGATAAGATGGTTGTCCTGTTAAAGGTTCATTGAAAGGTTTGATTCTTGAGATATTCACAACTGGGTGAATTCTGATGGTTTTCGGTAGATGGAGTTTGATGGCATTGTGACCAATCAATTCTTTAATTGAATAGGGACCAATCCATCTTTCTCGTAATTTGCGTGATCTCGTTTGCATAGAGAGATTCTCTGTGGATAACCAAACTTTTTGGCCAATATGATATTGCGGTGATGTGGAACGATGACGGTCTGCTTGCTCTTTCATTCATTTTTGGGCATTTGTAAGGTTTTTCTTGGTAGATGAAAGAGTGTCACATAATTGTTCCACTAATTGTTCACTAGCAGGTGCGACCTGTTGTCGTCTTGTGGGTTCTATTCCCATTCGTGGTGTAAATGAATGTGTGATGGCAAATGGGGCATTTTTTGTTGAAGTTTGTTGTTTACTGTTATATGAGAATTGCGCCATTGGAAGCCATTCTAGCCATTCATTTTGTTTATCTGCGCAGTAGAGACGAAGGTATTGTTGTAAGTCTCTATTCATGCGTTCTGTTTGTCCATCCGTTTGGGGGTGATAAGCAGTGGACATCTTTGATTTAATGCCAAGACATTGACATATATCTTGCATAACTTTTGATGCAAACTGCGGACCTTGATCGGATATAATGGTTCGTGGAAGACCTTTATCTTTCCAAACTTCTGATAAAAGAAGCTTAGCAGTGTCTAAGGCAGTGCAAGTCTTCTTTGTTGGTATGAAAATTGCTTCTTTGGAGAAACGATCAACTACAACTAGAATTGAATCATTTCCGTTGATCATGGGAAGATCTGTGGTGAAATCCATTGATATGTCTTGCCACGGTCCTTCTGGGATAGGAAGTGGTTGGAGTTTACCGGCTGGTGGTTTATTACTTCCTTTGTGACGTGCACAACTTGTGCAACGTTTTACGTATTCTTCTATTTGTTTCGTCATTCCAGGCCACCAATAATGCCTTTGCATCATTTCCGTGGTTTTATCTATTCCTGGATGACCTGAAACTGGTGTGTTGTGAATGGAAGTGAGAATGTCGATATGTAATCTTCCATTATCTGGGACAAAGATTTTGTAATCTTTCCATAGAACATCATCTGTCATGACTATTCCATGTTTCTGTCGTAATTGTGTGATTTCTGATTCTTTAATCAGAGAGGTTGCTTTTTTCACACGTTCGTAGAGTTGATCTCCTTGATCATGAATAGTAACTTGTAGTGTTCTGATTCGTTCGGGAGGGATCATAACAATTTCTTTATTGTCATCTTCAATACCAACAGCATGGTCTTCTCATCGTGAGAGAGCATCTGCTTTGATATTTGATGATCTGGGTTTGTAGACAAATAGGTAATTGAATCGTGTCAGGTATTGCGCCCAACGTGCTTGTCTTCAATTCAAGTTTTGTGATTTCATGAAATAGGAAAGATTTGCGTGATCATTCCAAATTTCAAATTGGTGTTTAGCTCCTTCTAGGTAATGTCTCCAAATTTCCAATGATTGAATAATGCTAAGTATTTCTTTATCCGCGATTGGATAATTTCTTTCTTGTGGTGACATACTGTGTGATTGATAAGTGACGGGATGCCATTTGTCTTCTTTGAGAATGGATAATACTGCGCCTGTTGCATAATCTGATGCATCGGTTTCTAGTCGAAACTGGCAATCGTTATCAGGGTAGGCTAGAACAGGTGCGGAAGTGAAGCGTTGTTTGAGCGTATCGAAAGCTTCCTGCTGTCGATTTGTCCATTCAAATTTGATATCTTTCTTTAGAAGATCATTTAAAGGTCGAGCCATTTGGGCGTAATCTTTAATGAACCTTCTATAGAAGTTTGCTAGTCCTAAGAAGCTGCGGACTCCTTTCACCGTTGTGGGAGCTGGCCAATCTAAAATAGCTTTTACTTTTGATTGGTCCATGGAGATGCCTTCTTTGGATATTATCATTCCGAGAAAATCGATTTCATCTACTGAGAAGAACATCTTTTCTGGTTTGGCATAGAGATCGTTATCTTGTAGTCTTTGGAGAACTTCTCGTACGATTTGGTCATGTTCTTCTTGATTTTCTGTTTTAGTGAATATGAGGATATCGTCGATGTAGACAACAACACATGTGTCCATATCGGCGAAGATTTCGTTCATCATTGCTTGGAAGGTGGATGGGGAGTTGCAGAGGCCAAAGTACATGACTGTTGGTTCGTAAGCTCCTCTCCAACAAGTAAATGCGGCTTTCCATTCATCTCCTTCTTTGATGCGTACGTTGTTGTATCCCCAACGTAAGTCTATCTTTGTAAACTTCTTTGCTCCTTTTAGTTTGTCGACTAGTTGACTAATTAAAGGTAGCGGATATGCGTTTTTGATGGTATGTTCGTTAATATAGCGATAATCTTGTACCATACGTTTACGTCCATCTTTCTTTGGTATAAAGAACACTGGAGAAGTCTGAGGTGATTTCGAAGGTGATATGTATCCCTTCTTTAATTGATCATCAATGAAATCAGAGACTTCCTTTTGTTCTTCTGGTGAAAGGGGAATGATATGACCCTTTTTTGGTTTATATGTGTCTTTTAGATCAATAGCGTGATCCCAAGGTTTCCTTTTTGGTAATCTTTCTGATTCTTTCTTTGAGAAGACGTCTAAGAACTCGTGATATCTTTCTGGAACAAGTTCTTCAACTGTTTTCTCTTTTGGTTTATCCGTTTTTGGCTTTTCCTCTAGGGCACGGATAGTGGCATAGACTTTCCTTTGAAGGTCTTCTTCTTCTTTTTCTACTAATCTTTTGAATATAGATTTTTCCTGAAGACGGTAACAATGACGTGAACACGAATTCATTGTCACTTCTCCTGTAATCCAGTTGATAGAAGGATTATGGCGTTTAAGCCATGAATATCCTAATATAAGATTGTTCTTTCCTAAGTCAGTTACTTCGGCTAGAACCTTTTCTCGGTGTCCTTTGAAATCTATAATGATTTCTGTGGCGTGGGTGATATTTCCTGCTGAATTCTTTGTTCCGTCGACATTGAATACAGGAATAGGTCGTCGTAATTGGATAAGGGGAAGTTTATGCGTATTAGCCCATGTTTGGTCAATGAAGATAGCATTAGCTCCACTGTCCAATAAGGCTTGTGCTTTAATGTAACCTTTTCTTGTAGAGAAAGGTGCAACTTTGATATTCATAAGAATTTCTTTCGGAGGTTGAACGCTTCGCACGAAGATGTCCTCTGGAAATTCATCTTGTGCTTCCTCTTTTAGTATTTTGATTCCGGTTGAACCAAAACCTTGAGAGCCTCGTGTTGTTTCATCAAGATTAGAAACTTCTTGTATTGTCGGATTTGCTATTTTCTCAATGATGAGCTGAGCAATTCGATCTCCTTTCTTAATGGGGAATGCGGTGTTGGAGTGGTTGAAAAGAAGAACTTTTACATCTCCTCTATAATCGCTGTCAATAACTCCAGCTCCGACATGAATACCATTTTTAGCTGCAATGCCACTTCGTGGGGCTATGCGACCATATGTTCCTTTTGGAATTGCCATTTTGAGGTTGATTTCAACAAGTTTCTGCACTTGCGGCAGTATTTCTGTATTTCTGTAGAATAAAGGTCATATCCTGCTGCTTCTTTACTTCCTTTTGTAGGGAGTATAGCGTCTTTAGAGGATTTTTGAACTTTGAGCTTTTCTGGGTTTTTCTTAGAAACATTAGTACGTATAGAGGAATTAAGCACCGGATTATCGTCCCGGCCGAGCTTCTTTGTAGAAGGCCCCTCTGATGGCATAGTTACATCGTATACTACAGTGTCCATTTGCGTAGCAAGAGGAGAATACTTGTTTCTTACGTTACCCTTAGAATACCCAGATGGATTCTTTGGGTTTACTCTTTTCCCCGAAGCGATCTCATGGTATTAAACCATGCAGATGCTTCTTCAAAATCCATTCCTTTGATGGCTTTGGCGATGTTTAAGGTTTTTCCTTTTCCTTTGCTGGTTTGTCGTACATCACGCGATTCTTCTTCTTCTTCATAAGAATCAAGGAAACCAGATTCATCCCACATATTTTCTTCAATAGCACGAACCTGTCGGCGTCTGTTAGTATCTTTTTGGGCTTTACTTCTTTTGGAACATGATTTCGTGTGTCCTCCATTGAGCCAGTGACATTCACTGCACGGATGTTTTGGCTTCGTGCAATCTTTAATGAAATGATCACCGTTGCAGTTGTAACATTTTTGTGTTGGCTTCTTTCTTGTGTTTGTGACACGTACTTCTTCGTCGTCTTCGTATTCGTTCATGTTATGTATTTCAGCTCTTCCCATTGGCCTGCCTCGTAAGAAGGCTAGTGATTCTTGTTGTGTACCAATGGTGCGAATACGTTGCATGTAGGTACTGACATTTGTTGATCGTCTTCCTTCTTTGAAGATTTGATCAATGATTTCTCTTCTGGCGTTTCTTTCTAGAAGTCCGATGGCATGAGACGGATCAATCTTTGCCTGAAGATAGAGGGTCTGCCATTGGATAAGCCAGTCGTCTGTTTTCGTGGCATTTTGGTATAGTTTGGAGATTTGGTTCCGAGCCCAATCAACTCTATTGGTGGGGCGGAATAATCCCTCAACTTCATTAACCATTTCGGCCCATTCATAGGTTCTTCCTCATATGAGCCTTACTTGAGCGAACTTTCCCGCTTTAGGTCCTTTAAAGCGTGAGAGTACGGCGACTACTGCATTGTATGATTCTGGGAAAATGGAGCTTCGATTGATATCCAACCAAGCTTTCATTTTCGTCCACCATTCTTCGAATTTCACAACTGATCCATCGTATTCTCCTGGATCTGCAAATACTTCTACTCTTTAACCCAATGTTGTTGCTGCTCCTGGTGCTTGAGCAGGATCTTCCAATATTTCTTTTAGAGTTTTTGTAGTGTTTTTCAGTTCTTCCAATTCTGCTTTCAGATTGTAACACTCTGCTCTTGCGTTCTGAAACTCGTCTTTCAACATCTTTTTCACTTCCAGTGATAAATCATCCTCCGATATCGCATCTATGATTCGGTCGAATTCTTGGGCCATCTTAGTCTTCTAGAGCTTCGATGAATGCTCCAAAAGTTCCGTCGAGTTGGTTTACAAATCCAGTAACTGTTCCGGCAGCTGTATGGATTTCGGTAACCAGGCGAGGTACTATGTTTACAAAGCCCCGGAGATGATCTGCAAATGGCACGGGGCGTGCTTCTGGGTGTGGAAAATAATTTTCCGCTTGATCTTCGTAAATCTCAATATGTTGGTTGAGATTATGGTATCCTTCTAAAGAAGGGATGGTGTGGAGAGCGTGAAGGAAGGTTTTAATTACTTCCTGCTCCGCGATTTCCAATTCTTCTTCTGACGTAGTGGCAAACGGTAATTGCCTCCAAAGGTCTAGCCTTTCTGCTGACCAATATGTTGGGTCTACTTGTCCCCACGTTTGGTAGTATTGGGTGACTGCGGGGGTAGACATCTCTAACTGTGGGAGACCATCTTCTGATACTTCTGGGGTGTTTTCCCAGGCTCCTGCTTCAGTGGTCCAGGGGTGCCAATTGTTTATGTCTACATGCCAGCTCCCTGTACGTTGTTCTTCAACCTCTGCTCCTAGAGTTTGTCCTTGGTAGTACAACTCTCTTTCAGCGGTTGTTTGTATTTGTATCCTGTGAATTTCACCATTGCTCGAAGAGCTAGACGATGACGATGACGGTGGCGAGTGAAAACCGTTTTCTGTGTTTGATGATAAAGTATCATCAGTAGATGATACTGTAGACGATGGTGGTGGTGGTGAGTGAAGTCGGTGGTAGCCAACTTCCTTTGGTCCTACGTCAAAGTGGACTTGTTTCTTTCTGCACTCGATTTTTCCTTGCACTTGGATACTCCAGATTTTTCCTGCGGCTATTGCAAAGTCAATGTCCCAATTTGACACCCAAACTATTTTTGTGACCAGTAGTACTACAAGAAGTTTGATGGTGTAATAGAACATGAAAGGGAGGAAAGGTTTCTGTAAAGAAAAACTAAAAACTGGCGAGTTTTCTATAATCTCGGCATTGCTGTGGCCGAAGATTGATCCTTGTGACTCTTTGGTTCCTTTCGATGATGGGAACCGGGAATGGTACTCTTCTTCTCTTAACCGGCCTCTCTTCCGGTTCTTCCGCTGCTTCTCTTTTTACTAACCAGCCTTCTGGGGCTGGGGGAGGTCCGACTGGTAGGGGTGGTGGGGAGACCGCTGGTTGATCCCAATCAAATGCCCCTTCTCTGGGCAAGTTCTCTCTCTTTACTTCGAGTCTCCAATTGTCGACGTAGTCACTGATAAGCCTCCTCTGATAAAGGAGGTCTTGTCGGTCCACTGACCGCTGACTGATACGCGGCGCGTCGTTGGGATCGAAGGAGGGGGAGGCGCTGATCAGCGAGGATGAGCGAGTCTCTGACTTGGTGGGAGCCCAGGGGAGTGGGTCTCCAAAGATCACGTGTAGGGCTTGCAGACGATCGGGGTTGCGACTCGCTAGGTCTTGTGCGGTCAGCTGTATCCCTAAATCGTGCAAGAACTGAGATGCAGGAGTTCTTGACCTGCTTGAGCAATTGGACGGCGGGTAAACTAAGCTAGGACACTCTGTACTCGATGACCCTCTCTCTAGGGTTGGCTCCTCTACTTCTCTCTTCACGAATGTACCAGGATTCGGAGACGCGGCGAGGACGGCCTGAGTTCGACAGATGTTGTTGGACACTAGCGCCTTGTTGAGCCCAACTAGAGGAAAGAAAACCTCTACTCACTGTCCGCGTTAACAGTGGTTGAGGAGGTATGGGGTCGTCAAAGTTTTCAATGAACCGAGACGTGGTTTGTTTGTCCTAGTGATCTAGATGAACAAGGTAGTAAGGAAGAGTCTAGTTCTAATGAAACAACCTCTCACAGTGTGGAACTGCTAGGTTGTTCAAGTAGACACTAGGAGTACTGGTGCTCTGTAGGAGGGAAATCTCCAAGAGAACTAGACTGGGGAGTCCAGTCGC
>JBBPSY010000553.1:0-11629 GCA_038093855.1 Rugiboletus extremiorientalis
CCAGAGAACACAGCTATGGAGGTCAGCGAACATCATCAGGAGACACACCGTGTTGAGTTGTATGACTCAGGCACGACGCGCCACATCAGCCCAGAACGTGATCAAATGATCAATTTACGGCCGATTCTGCTGAAGTCTTTTACAGCTGCGAACCGGCAGAAGTTCAGCGCGATAGGAGTTGGAGACCTGATTGTGGAGATACCAAATGGCCTGGAAGTCTCTCAGTTACGGTTGACTGAGGTGCTATACTCACCTGAAGTGGGATATACACTCATTTCAATAGGCCGGCTTGATGAAGTCGGACTATCGACAACTTTTGCGAACGGTTTTTGCACCATCCGCGATGCCGACGGATCAATGATCAGGCAGATACCTCGATCTACCAAAGGCTTGTACCGTGTCGTACATGATGACGATCATGCAGCTGCTGTGATGGAGAAAATCACAGTGATGGAGTTGCACCACCAAATGGGGCATATCGCGCTGTCTATAGCTCGTCGACTGGCTGAACACGGCCTGGTTAGTGGATTGCGATTTGATCTGTCCAAGGACGATGACACCTTCTGTGAATCGTGCGTCTATGCGAAAGCAACGCGAAAGCATGTCTTTCAAGTACGGGAGGGGCCGCGCGCCTCTTCGCCTGGAGACATCATCTATTCAGACGTTTGGGGTCCAGCGCCGGTTTCAACACTAGGGGGACGAAGATACTTTGTCACATTCACGGATGACCATACCCGCCTTACCCATATGCATCTGCTTCGCCAGAAGAGCGACACCTTCACGGCTTATCGCGGTTTCGAGGTGTGGTTGGACCGCCAACTCACTGCAAAGGTGAAGCTTCTCCACTCGGATCGAGGGGGAGAATACCAGGGCAAGGATTTTGTCCTATACCTTCAGCAGCAGGGGACCGTGCAGTGCCTTACCGCGCATGACACGCCGCAGCATAACGGTGTTGCGGAGTGCCTAAACCGGACAATTCTTGAGCGTGTTCGCGCTATGTTGCACGAGAGCAGATTGCCGAAGTACCTGTGGGGAGAAGCTGTCAGACATGCTGTGTGGTTGAAAAATCAGACGCCCACCAAAGTTCTTGCGGGCAAATCGCCGTACGAAGTTGTGCTGGGAAAGGCGCTGGACTTGTCTCGCCTGCGCCTGTGGGGATCACTTGTCTATGTCAATACGGGCGATGGCACGAAGCTGGGAGGCAGAGTCGTCAGTGGTAAATGGTTGGGGATTGATGATCAAACTGAAAACGCTCACCGTGTGTACTGGCCAACGAAGCGCTCTGTCACCATTGAGCGCAACGTATACTTCAGGCCTGTGCCAAGTGCCGTCGAGGGGGAGGAACCAACTGCCTCATTTGGCGATGGTACCTTAGCGCCACCGCCCACTCTCACCAACGTCCCCAAGGCTGACACATCTCCAACGCCGGCTACTCCCGCGCTGCCCCCGCAGCCACTGCAGGCTACTCCCGCACTGCCCCCGCAGCCGCCAGTCGCACCGCCATCGTCACCCATTGTCAACGCATCAGCACCCATCGTCACCCCTCAGCTACCCGACGCGATCGACCCGCATCCCAAGCATGCTCGAAAGCCGAGTCAGCGCATCCTTGACATCGTCAACGGCAAGGCCTCCTCGCCTACCGTTCCCCGCGGTATCCAGCTACCGGACGTCATTGCCAAACAGCAAGAAATGCCATCCCAGCCCGCTATCCTTGAAGACAAAGGATCCGCCGGGCAAACCCTTTCGGTTGACGACGACTATGATGAGATTGAACTTGCCTTACTCGTCGACAATGCGATCGCCGCAGCAGAAGCACTTGAACCCAGCACGCTCGCGGAGGCCAGGCGCCGCCCCGATTGGAACCAATGGGAACAAGGTATCCGCGAGGAACTGGACACCCTGGACAAAGCTGGTACCTGGGAGCTTGTTGATCTCCCAGCTGGCGCCAACTTAGTTGGATCTAAATGGGTCTTTTGTGCCAAAAAGGAGGCTGCTGGTAATGTCGTGCGTCATAAAGCGCGCCTCGTCGCACAAGGTTTCTCGCAGGTACCAGGTGTTGATTATTTCAACACGTACGCTCCTGTTGCCAAGTTGGCATCCATCCGCACTGTCCTCGCCATGTCCGCCCAACGTGACCTCAAATTGCATCAAGTTGACATAAAGGGAGCATACCTCAACGGCGAACTTAATGGTAACGAAAGAATCTACATGCGCCAGCCCCTGGGCTATCCTGACCCTGCTCACCCTCATCGTGTTTGTCGCCTGCGCAAGACACTCTATGGGCTAAAGCAGAGCGGCCGACGCTGGTATCAACGGCTCGTGGAAATCCTTGTTACCGAACTCAGCTTCAAACAGTGTGAAGTTGACCAGGCTGTTTTTGTGAAGAAAACTGGTGACTCGCTAACTATTATTGTTGTGCACGTCGATGATTGCACGATCGCCGCCACCTCCCTTGAGCTCGTCAAACAGGTCAAGGAGCAACTCACGCGGTTCGTCGACATCACCAATCTTGGAGAACTGCATTGGCTGCTTGGGATCGAAGTCACGTGGAACCGGGACAAGCGCACGATTGCACTCTCGCAAAGGTCGTATCTTGATTCAATTATCAGATGCTTCAACTTCGACCAGCTGAAACCCGTATCCACACCGATGGAACCGCATGTGAAACTTCACCACGGACAGAGCCCCTCGACTGCGGCCGAGTATGCTGCAATGCAGCATATCCCTTTCAGAGAGGCTGTGGGCTCCCTGATGTATGCAGCACTGGCAACCAGACCCGATATCTCATATGCCATTTCCCAAATCTCGCGTTTCAGTAACAACGCAGGGGATGCTCATTGGGAAGCTGTCAAACGTGTTTATAGGTACCTCATTGGGACTCGCGACCTGTGACTCATGTATGGAGGGGGAGAGAAACAACTCACAGGTTACGCTGACGCCGATGGCAGCATGACAGAAGACCGCCACGCCATATCTGGCTATGCCTTCCTTATCGATGGAGGTACCGTCTCATGGAGTTCCAAGCGACAAGAAATTGTCTCTCTCTCTACCACCGAGAGCGAGTATGTCGCTGCTACTCACGCCGCCAAGGAGGCACTTTGGCTTCGGAGCCTCATCACGACCCTTTTCACCCCCTTTCAACAGCCGACCACGCTATTCTCTGACAACCAGTCAGCAATTGCGCTGGCGAAAGACCATCAGTATCACGCACGCACTAAGCACATCGACGTGCGTTTCCACTTTATTCGCTGGGTCATTGACGATGGCAAGCTCCGCCTCATCTTTTGCCCCATGGCCGACATGGTCGCTGATACCCTTACGAAAGCTCTCCCCTCGCCGAAGGTAAAGCACTTCACCGCTGAACTGGGCCTCCGCACAGTTTGAGGGGGAGTGTCGGATTATGCAAATGTGTGCGCCGATTTCGGCCCAGGTACATTTTCTGTTTACAACTACCGTTGCTTACATTTCTGTTCATATGCAATGCATATGGTCACTGCGATTGCCGTGCCACCGCGATCGCACATACGATACCCTTTTGTTCGCATCACGAACCTGCCATTGTACTGTTTTACCTTTGACAGTGTACACTATTAAAGTAGCAATACCTACAGTATAAATTCTGACCGCCCAACGAGCGCTTTACCTCAGTCCGTCTGCACGAATGACGACTGAGGTAAGCCTTAGATATCCTATCCTATACATTTTACTTATTTCTAGTACAGTTGTTACCTTCAGGTAATTCTATACAGTCCGTCTGCACGAATGACAACTGAGTTGTTACCTTCAGTTTCCGTGCTCTCGTTCGAATCCCTTTCAAACTCTTACAATTGCTGCTTGATTGTCCCCAAAAAGAGTCGTAGGCTGTGTCAATGGGCGAAACATTTCCCTGATAAGATGGCAAAGCCAGAGAGCTTCCTTTGCAGCATGTGTCTGTGACATACTTGGATTCCGCTGTAGAAAGGGTAATGAGTTCTTGTTTCTTCGAACCCCAGAGAATTGCCCCTCCGTCGATGAGAAACGCGAAACTGGTAATCACCTGACGATGTTCCTGGGTAGCACTGTCTGCATCAACATATTCGACCAGACCTTGGACTTGTGTCCCAAAGGTTAACACCAACGATTTCATCCCAACGAGATAGCGGTAAATCCGTTTCACTGCCTCCCAATGGTCCCAACCAGGATTAGCATTGAACTGAGAAACAAAAGAAGTCGCGAAAGTGATATCCAGTCGAGTACCAGTGGCAAGATGAATGAGAGATCCGATGGCCTGACGATATGGGATGTTTCACATCTGAGTGATCTTGCTCGTAGTCTTGGGACACTGAGATTCTGATAACTGAGTATGGGGATTGAGGGGAATCGTGACAGGTTTTGCATCAGCGAAATTGTACTTAGTCAAAATTGCGTTGGCGTAAGACTTCTGTGAGAGAGAGATCATCTGTGATTTACAATTGCGCGAGACCTTCATCCCCAGTAACCAGCTGATTGGCCCCAAATCCGTGATTCGAAATTGTGTGCTGATCTCTTCTTTAAATGCTTTGATGAGAGGTGAAGAACTGCCCGTAATGGTACAGTCATCAATGTGTGATGCAAGGATCAAGATATGCTGGGCAATCGTCACAACGAACACCCCCCAATCGGCCTCCATCCGCATGAAACCCAAGTCATGCAGAGTGCTGCATAAACAACAATGCCACTTGAGCACACCCTGTTTAGAGCCGTATAAAGCTACACAGAGTCTCACAACTAAGTCATGACCTTGTTTATCAAAACCAGGCGAGAGCTCCATGAAAATCATTTCATCGTTGTCGAGTTTCCCATTGAGGAATGCGCTGTGAAAGTCGAAAATGTCGACGTCCCAGTCCTGATGTGCCATGATTGCCAGAATAAGCCGGAGAGAGGCGAGATGTGCAACAGGTGTGTAAGTTTCGTCATAGTCGACACTGTACTGTTGAGTGAAGCCGCATGCCACCAGATGCGCTTTGTACTTGTCGATTTCACCCACAGAATTCTTCTTTATCTTGAAGACCCACTTACAGCTCACAATGTTGGTATCCTTGGGGCAGTCGACAACATTCCAGGTATGGGCATCATCAAGGCTTTTCAATTCTGCATTGATAGCCTCCTCCCATCTAGGCCAATCCAGCTGGGTTTTGGCTTCATTGATGGTTGTCGGTTTGAGGCCCTTGGCAGCCGTGCTCCCAGTCAACAATGCAAACACAGCATCTGAGTCATCAAGTTCCCATGCCGGTGAGGTGTGTTCAACTGTGTCCTGGACCGTGTGCATACCTTTAGGCAAAACCTGACCACTGACCCATCCATTGTGGGTCCTGTCGCCACTCTGCAACATATGGATGTACGCCGAATCAAAGCGCTGACAACTTGAACGCCACAGGTGTCCACTACCTGGATTTGGATCTTCGAAATCATCGCCAAGGTGATTGATTGCCAGCTTTGACTGTCGCTCGAACTCGCCCACGATAGCTGGCACTGGTGCTGGGATTGGTGCCACACTAGGTACAGGATCAGCGGGTGACGTGCGCTGACCAGTGTCCTTAGTGTCCTCGAGGCGAACCAAAGTAGTGCCAGCAAGGCGCCAAAAGGTAACATTGTGCTCAACAATGACTGCATGTCGATCTGGTAAGTAGACCCGATGTGCTGTTGATTCCGAGTCATATCCGACCCAGTGGCCTTCAATGGCATGATCATCCAACTTCGATCCTGAGTGATCTGCAACCCAGCATTTCGCCCCCCAGACTGGCAAGTCCCCCAGGTGAGGTTTCGTCCCATATAACATTTCATATGGTGTCTTGCTGTCGAGCGCTTGAGTTGCTGACCAGTTCTTCACCCAAGTGACATGTAGGAGAGCCTCTCCCCACAACGTCTTTGGCAGCCCACTTGCATGCAAAACAGTGCACACACGCTTGACAAGAGTTTGATTGAGCCTCTCAGCGATGCTGTTATGCTGAGGGGTATCATGAGTGGTAAGTTTCCGCTCTGTCCCATTATGGTTTAAGTGGCGAGTAAACTCGTCGGACAGATACTCCCCCCCACGATCAGAGCAAAGCCGTTTAATGGAGGCACTGTGCTGAGTCTTCAACCAAGACTCGAAATTCAGGTAAGTGGAAAAGGTATCGGATTTCGCGAACAACAGGCTAACACAAGTGTAGCGGGTGTGGTCGTCCGTGAACAAGCAATAATAGCTCTGTTTCCCAGGTGTTTGAACAGGCAATGGACCCCAAACATCGGTATGTACCTCGTTGCCAAGTGCTGCTGTATGGTTCGGCTCATGGATTGTACCAATAGGTTTCTGGGTAGCTTTGCCGTATTCGCAAGCAGTGCATTGGCCCATGTCACTGTGGCCTGAACATAGTGTCACCCCAGAGACCATCCCTTTCATTACCATCTCACGAATGGCAGTGACACTGATGTGCAACAAACGGGCGTGAAGCTCCTCCATGATAAGCTGTTTGTCTCCCCCCACGACTGCCACAGTCAGAACCTGATAGGTGTGTTGTGTGCGATATAACCCATTCGTGACACTGACTTCCCCCAGAAGCCTTTTATTCACGTCGAAAACCTGGCAAGTGGTGCTGTTGAAGACTGTGCAACACCCCGCTTGGGTGAGGCGGCTAATCGACACCAAGGTGACATGCATACTTGGAGCATACAGGACGTCCTTCAAAAGAACATGGGTCCGAGACAATCCGTTTGGGAGGTATATGGGTAAGTCGCCCTTTCCAACCACATTGAAGGTACCGTTGTCGGCCCCCTGAATAGGTTTAGGTGGGATAGAAACGAAGTTGATAAACTGTTCACGTGAGGAAGAGAGATGTTGTGATGCTCTGCTGTCATACAGCTCGGGAACGCTTGCAGTGGTGTCTGTCTGTGCAAGGAAAATGTTGTCACTAGGAGCGGTGTCAAGGGAAGCAAGCCATGCACAGTCAGGTTGATCTGCTGTACAATCAGTTTGATCTGCTGTATGTGCCGAGGCAGAGCCTTTTTCAGACTTAGAGTCCTTATCTTTTGACTTCTTCCCTTGTGGTTTCCACCCCTTAGGTGCTTGCCCGGCCTTCCTGCCACCATCCTCCCAGCAATCCCCAATCTTGTGGCCAGACCACCCACAGTTGTGACAAGTCCCAGAAAACTTCTGGTGTCCTTTTCCACATTTCAATGCATCTGCTCCGAATGCAGTGTCTTCTGACAAGCCTTTGCCTTTGGACTTTCTGCCATCTTGGAGAGTAAGTCAATTGTATTCTTCCAAAACGATGTCCATCAGGTCGTCGGGGGTAATTGTTTTCTGTTGCAGACGCATGGTAGACGAAAGCGAAGCCAATCTGGGATTATAGGAGTGAGGGAGGGATGCATAGATAATGTTGAAGAGATCGTTGTTAGACACAGGTCGTCCGATTGATGCAAGCTCTTTGCGCAATGTGATAATCTTGTCTATATGCACCCAAGTCTCACTGCCCTCCTTCAATTTCAGTTCACCCAATTGACGACACATTTCTGCACTGACCACAATAGAGCACTGTTCAAAGAGCATGCTCAGCGTCGTAAAGTACTCAAAAGCACTTTTCTTATTGACTAGTTGGATGAAAAGAGAGTTGGGGAGCATAGCAGCAATCATATGCTGCACCTTCGCATCCTTCTCGATCCAGATCGCCAAGTCCTTAGTGTATTCTGCGACCACTTTTACTTTATCTGGAGTTGTTGCCGTCCACCTGCTCGATTTCCCGACAGCTGGGTCTATGGGTTTAGGTATCGTGCCATGGAGGTACCCACTAAGTCCTTGACTGGCCATGACAACCTGGAGTCGGACCTTCCAGGTGGCCCACTCCTTGCTGGACGCATCAAGCTTGGGTAGCTTGATCTCCTTGAATGTCATAGTGCTCATTTCAGTGAATGTATGCGTGCCGCTTATGGAATCTTTCTCGTGATTAAAGCACGGGGCTCATAACCTGTAGAAGTACACTGGAATATATTAGTGCAAGGTGTGAAGTAATAATAGATGGATCTCACCTCAGTACTGGATAGAGTCAGTTACTGAGGTGTAGAGTTGCATTGAGGCGAAAGTTATCTGTGTGATTATGTAATACAGATCTAACCGAGTCCGTTTGTACCATGTCTATATGAGAATAATACAACAATATTTGTCTCACCTCAGTCGTCGTGCAGTATGATGGACTGAGGTGTTTGTGGGTTCAGCACTAGACTATATACCTCATAGTTTAAGTAGTTCGGCAGTGCTATCAATTTCAAAGGGGAGCATTATCATGAGTGAAACAAAAGATACTACGCTGTTGACAAGACAGATGTCCATTGCAAAGTGCAATGGACATAAATGATACATTCAATGTACTCGATCAGGAAGTGAGATGTGCAATATGTGCAGGAACGGCGGTGTTTGCTGATGGCACACGCTTGCTAAATCCAACACATCCATATCCTTGTCCTCTGCTTTCTCATCATCTAGATCAAAACTCCCATCTTCCACAGGCTCTTCCCTCAAACTGAGTCCATTGCCTTCTTCTTCATTTTCTGTGTGTATGCTGTCAACCCCCTGCCCATGTGCATGTCTTTCTAGGAGCACTGTTACGTTTGTACTGATGTACTAACATAAGACTTGGTCAAACATAGGGTCAAGGGTTCCCCAGAGGATGGAGAATGTTTCAAGGGTTGTAGGGTCAAAGATTTGCCCTTACTTCGAATGGTAGTTCAAGGTAAGACAAAAGCATGCACTTCAAAGTGGCACAATTGACTTATAGAAGTCCAGAGAGTTTGAAGGAGTTCAAGAGGGCTACAAGGTTGATTACCAAGTAGGAGAATACATGCAGGTAAACAATGGGTTTATATACATCTCTGAAATGAAAGATAGAACATTGTGGAATATGGTGGAAGGTGGTGGAATTGCTGACTGAGCAAGTGATGAGTAATACTGATGGGAGGGGGAGTTGGTCAGCGATAAGAAAATGACTAATAGATAAGTACAGCCTCTAGCATGAGTCAACATGAGGCTTGATAATACAAGGTAAAGAGTAGTAATGTTCTGGCTTGGCTTGGCCTGAAAGCCCCTGGCTTTGGCCTGGTCTGAGGTGGCCTTGGCCTGTCAAAGTGTCAAGCCAGGCCAAAAGCCAAAAAATTGGCCTGGCTTGGCCTAAGCCCTGGCCTATAAATAAGGGCTAGGGGGGTTGCAAAGAACAGGAGCACTCACACTCATGTGAGCACAAATAGCAGATGCAGCATCTGTTACTCATGCTCACACAAGCGTAGGCAACTACATGGGTATGGGTACTTGCGGGTATGGTATCTGTGGAAATATACTAAGTCGTGGCTCAGGTAGTGTTGCATTGTGCTGTGCTCACACTTTCCACACTCACAATGCACTTGTGTGCACACTTTCGCATGCCTCACCTCCACTTGCCTCAACACATCAGTCACCTGCCCTCACCTTACACCACCTTTGCAGTCCACCGCCCTCGCCTGCTGGTCATTCAACCCACTCGCACTTGTGTGAGCATAAGTAGCAGACAACGTGTCTGCTACTCGTGCTTGCACTCATGCATGTCCTCTCCCTTATACCCCCACACAGTTGCCCACCCGTGAAGCCTGCCTTGTTCCTGCCTCACCTGGCCTTGTGTTCACCTGCCAGTTATGAAATGCACCTGCACTCTCCCTTACACCGCCCATGCAGTCACCTGCCCTCAGAGCCTGCTTTGTCCCCGCCTTGCCTTGCCTTGTGCTTGCCTGCCAGTCACCAAATGCACACATGCTCATGCAAGTACCAGTAGCAGACAACATGTCTGCTACTTGTGCTCTTGCCTTGCCCACCTTACCCTTGCCCTTGCCGCGTGGTATGCCAGACCTGTGTGCATACTCACACAGGCCACAGGTACAGGTACTTGTGGGGGTGGCTAAAGGGTATCGATTTCTGTACCCACGACAAAACCTGTACCCATGCCACAGGTATGGGTTTTTCACAGGTATGGGTATGGATATAGGTGCTGGTACCCATGGGTTTACCTGTGTAGTTGCCTACACAAGCACAGGTGTCTTGAGCGAGGCAAGAGTGAGGTGAGGTGAAGGTGGGTGACCAGTGTGAGCGCAGGTGTCTTGAGTGAGACAAGGCAAGGGCAAGGTAAGGCAAGGGTGGGTGACCAATGCGAGCAAGGGTGGGGATGGCGTAGAGGAAAGGAAACAACACATGCTCACATGAGCACAAGTAGCAGATGTGTTGTCTGCCACTTGTGCTCGCACGAGCACAGGTGTGCCCGGTGAGGGGAGGCAAGGGTGGGTGACCAGTGCAAGTGATGCATGCATTGGTGTGGGTGTGTTGGGTGAGTGGCAGCGAGGGTGAGTGTGTTGGATGATTGGCACAACACAATGCTAGGTGAGTCATGGTAATCCCATGGATCCTGGGTATTGCTCAGGCACCAAAGCCATGGCCTTGGCCTCACAAGGACTCAGGCCAGGCCACAGGTGTTACAATGCACATGGTATCTCAGTGGTGAGCCAAAGAGGTAACTGTTGTTGGGACTTCAACAGGCAATGTGTTACAGTCTAATGTCCCACCTCCTGCATGAGGTTATCTTTTTCCCCTTTCTCCTTTACTCCCGTTACATACTTTGAAGACGACTGGCTGATCTTCCTGGACGTAGCTGTAGTAGACACACCAGAACTTCCCTAGATCATGTCAGACCCCTTTTCCCTTTTGACCTTCTCCCTTTCAGAAACCCGCAGACTTCTTTTCCTTATCCGCAGATTTCCTTTTCCTACCTGCGGAATTCCCTTCCACACTTGCAGATTTCCTATCCTAGAAATCCACAAACTCCATTTCCCCTTTTGGAAACCTGCGGACTCCGAAGCCTACCTCTTATGGCGAGCTTCCTCTAAACCCTTCAACCTTACCCTTTGCCCCATTTCCTGACCCAGGGTCTAGGGCTGTATTACTAGATAAATAGCTAGGGACTTCCTTGTATTCCCCAGCTTATTCTATGCAGTCTCGGTTTACTGTGTGTCATCACTAAGCTCGCAAAGCACCGTTCCTCGCTTTGCTCCTCATCCTAGAACCATAAACCTTTGGGACTTCCGAGGGGTAAACTTGTTCCCTCGCCCATCACCTGCGTCTCTCAATCCCGCACAAGCAGATTTATCTTTGACACACTTGCTGTGGGTCTTCTCCACCATTTGCCACCTCAATCCCCTATTCCCTTATTCCCCCGCGGCTGTTCTACGTAAAGCCAGCTGCTCGTCTCAAGTGCTACTTAGCTCGACGACCCGCAGTTAAGCCCACGCGTAACATAATGTAGATATGGAAGTCTATGGTCCTCAGTCCAGAACTTGTAGCAAGCAGGTCTTAGGGTGACCTTTAGACCACAGACAAGTGAAGTCTTGAAGTGTCGAAGACTTTAGGGCTCTCTGGATGCCAGTAGATACAGTGACTCCAAAAACTGTTCCAATATTTGGTAGTTTTGTGGTGTCCATGACATAGCAGTTGTAGGCGTGGGAATACCGCTTAGCGTTGGTGGGAGCATGTAACCAGCAAACCCCTGGCTATCTGATAACCTAATAATCACGTGATATGGTCCAGGGGCTGCCAAGATACATCCATTTTAAAACAGCAACATCA
>JBBPSY010000554.1:0-11626 GCA_038093855.1 Rugiboletus extremiorientalis
CCTGAGCTCCCCTAGTTCTACTTCGCCTTGGTTATGCTCGTATCACGTCCTCTTCATTGAGGGTCGTTGTTACTTGCATGAGACTCCAGTGCTCGCACTGCGACAGTCGCCTTGCGTCGTAACACTTATAGCTGGTAAGTATTACCTCTATGCCTTAGTATTTATGTAACAGCATTTCCTCATTTTTATAGGATGTATGTTTTCTTTGCATGCAATATACTTTTTGTTCACAGTTATTTTCTTGTCAATTCTTAGAGGGTAAGAGATTTGTATTATCTTTTTGATCTTACAATTTATACTTTCCATAGACAGTCAGTATATATTTTCTTCCTCTATATTTCATCTAACACTATATAGATTCTTGGAACCCCTATGACCCATGGAGTAAATCTCTATAATGTGCTCATATTGTGTATTTTCTCAAATAACATTATTTATGCAGCTTTCTCATCAAGAAGTGAATAATGTATGTATGGTATGTACAATATATTCATGCAAGCATATTCATCACACTAGTTATTCATTTATTACAGGTCAAACATACAGCCAGCACATGGAAAGAAGTTCTTCAAGATGGAATTGGCATGTCAATTAATTTGAAGTTCAACAGCCTTATAATATTTTCACAGCTCTTATATTGGTTCTCCAGTATTCCTTTACTCTTGTCCAAAACAACTGTGAAAACCCCTTCTTTCTTGCAGTACAAAAGTATAAGGAATCTGGCATGTTTACTCAGATTGTCAAGGGGTTGGATGATCTTTCCCTCAAGTATTCTATTTCTACACATGAGAGTAGGATCAAAGCTGTCATGGACATAATCTTGCAGCATCCTTTACATGAGTAGCAAAGTAAAATGGCATTTTACACAGGTAGTAGTAACTTAGCTTCATCATATACTGTGGGTTCAGTACTGGTACTTGGTAGCTTCTGTTTGTCTCATTCTAGGAATACAAGTCAGTTGAAGGCATTACACTTTGGCCTGGTGGAAACCAGTGCATGAAACAACCTCTCACAGTGTGAAGCTGTTAGGTTGTTCAACTAGGAACTAGGAGTTGTTGATCTCTGTAGGAGGAAAATCTCCAAGAGAACTAGACTGGGGAGTCCAGTCACTCCTGGGGGTTTATATACTTGTTCTATGTATGTACATGTTGTGGTTGGATCTAGAGATACACTACTAAAAAAGGTAACCCTTAGCCCTGGGTGTAGGGTATGAGTCATCTGCAGTCAATGTGTAGTCAGGCTGAGTCATAGATAAGATGGAGATTAAGTAGGCTGTGTGGTAAGAGTCATTATGAGTCAGAGCAGTAATTAAAGAAGCATAGTCATGAAATGGAAGTGATGCACAGCCAAGCACAGCACAGAAATGAAAATAGAAGTAGAAGCTGTGGTGAGGGCATTACCATGGTGCATCGGAGTTTGAATCCATAAAAATGTAAACAAGTACAAATAAAGAGATGAAATGACTAAGTCCATTGGCTTGTTGTGAGTCTTGAACACATGTACACTTGTGTAGGTTTTTGTACACATTATCCAGTGTTGCAAATGAAGCATTTGTTACACTATCCTCTTCTAGGTCGTGAATTCCAGGCATGACCAATTTAGGAATAAAGATTGTATAACTGATCTGAAGTGGTGAACTCTGCTGTCAAAGCACGAACTGCTTGTGGGTGAAGAATATGGAACTCTTTAACTGCGTCATTAGCATTCATTAATGCTGTTACAACATACATGGTACTTCAGTGGCAAGCCAAAGAAGTAGCTGTCATTGAGACTTCAATGGACAACACAGATGTGGAAGCCTATGGTCTTCAGTCTAGAACTACCAAGCAGGTCTTAGGGTGATCTTTAGACCACAGGCAAGAGAAGCTAAGTCTTGAGGGGGGCAAGAGACTTAGAGGTTCTCTGGGTTGCCAGTAAGTACATGTGGATTGTGTAGAACTAGCTGGGGAATCCAGCAGCTCTACCAGTAGGGTTTATATAGGTTACAGAGGGGGCTGTACTCTGGCAGCTATAGTGCTTGAAGAGGAAAAGGTCTGTCATATCTCTTTGGGATCTGACAGAAGAGGAAAGGTTTCAGTTTCACAAACTAGGAAGTTGACTGAGAAGACAAAAGGGGCATGCTAGGAAAGGCTATCATGCCAGAAGAAGTAAGTATGCAGCAACAATGAGGTTGCATGCTGCAAAAGGATATAAAGGGTCCATGACAGCGGAGGCTATCATGGAATAGGAAAGAGGTGACACTGCAATGGGCAGTGGTGCAAAAGGGAAACATAAGTAAAGAGAGGAAAGCAAAGGAAAACACACTGTGGTAATTGCGTAATAGGTAACTACCTGGCTATGCCCATAAAAGAATGGGATAAGTAGGTCAGGTGTTGTACCAGTGATAGAGGAACAAAGAAAAAGGGGAGGAGGACTGCAATACTGTAACAAATGCTGATGTGGGTTCCCATGTTCTTTCTGATATTTCATATCCTTTCCAATGGATGAGGTATTTGAGCTTTTGTCTCTTTAGATGAGAAGCAATGATATAATCAACTTCATAGATTTCTTCTTGTTCTTCATTAACATTTACAGGACCAGGGTGATAGAATGGCTGTTCTGTTAAAGGTTTATTGAAAGGTTTGATTTGTGATATGTTCACAACTGGGTGAATTCTGATGGTTCTTGGCAAATGGAGTTTGACAGCATTGGGACTCATCAATTCTTTAATTGAATGAGGACCAATCCATCTTTCTCATTGTTATGGTATAATGGTCCCCTTCACCTTTTTCTTCCTTTCTCACTACTTGGTACAACACCTAACATACTTATCTTGTCCTTTTACAAGTTAGCTAGGTGTTGGCTAAGCTCTTATCTCTTACATGATCAGTATGTCTTCCTTTGTTCATGTCATTGCCTCTTTGCAGTGCCACTCTCTTTCCTATTCCATGATAGCCACCACTGTCATGGACCCTTTTACTTACCATTTCTTTCTTGTTGTGCCACTGCCTCCTTGCAGTGTTGCACCCTTCCCTTTCTGTGGGAGCTATGTCTCCACAGGCCCTTTTACCCTTCTCAGCCAACTGCCCCCTTTTGCAGAGCTGAAACCCTTCCTCTTCTGTTGCATCCCTTTGGGATCCAACAGACCCTTTCCTCTTTAAGCACTATAACCACCAGGGTACAGCCCCCTTTGTAACCCACAGTATATAAACCCTAGTGATAGGACTGCTGGATTCCCCAGCTAGTTCTACACAATCCATGCATATCTACTGGCAATCTTAGAGACCTCTAAGTCCTTCACCAACCCTCAAGACTTAGCTTCCCTCTCTGTGGTCTAAAGGGCACCCTAAGCCCTGCTACTGGTATCTTAGGACTGAGGACTGCAGGCTTCTGCATCTGCATTGTCCATTGAAGTCCCAATGACAATACTCTCTGACTTTGTCACTGAGGTACTGTGTGCATCATAACACTTGTAACTTGTGAGATCTTGTTTGCATAGCAAGATTGTTATGATACACATGGTATCTCAGTGACAAAGTCAGAAAGATTCCTGTCATTGGGACTTCACTGGATGATATGAGTGTGGAAGCTCATAGTCCTAAGTCCTAAGACACTAGTAGCAGAGTTCTGGGTACTCTGAGACCACAAGGAAGAAAGCTTAAGTCTTGAGGAAGCTGTTATAGTATCATAGTCTCCCTTACCTTTTTCTTCTTTCCTCCACATCTGGTACAACACTTAACCTACTTATCTTGCCCCTTTGCAAGTTAGCTAGATACTTATCAATTATACAATTGAAGTATGTTTTCTCTTTCTTCTTTCAGTGCCACTGCCTCCTTGCAGTGTCACACCTTTCCTATTCCATGATAGCTACTGCTGTCATGGACCCTTTTACTTACTTTCCTTTCCTGTCACACCACTGTTACAATGCACACGGTATCTCTAGTGGTGAACCAAAGAGATAGCTGTTGTTGGGATGTTAATGGGCAATGCAGATACGGAAGCCTGCAGCCCTTGGTCCAGAACTATACAAGCAGGTCTTGGGGCAACCTTTAGACCACAGATGAGCGAAGCGAAGTCTTGAGGTTGTCGAAGACTAAGGGCTCTCTGGATGCCAGTAGATACACGTGGATTGTGTAGAACTAGCTGGGGTTTCCAGCCGGTTCCACCAGGGTTTATATACCATACAAAGGTGGCTGTACTCTAGCATGGACCACTGGCTTGTAAGTGCTGGAAGAGGAAAAGGTCTGACATGTGTTATGGTAGAGCAGTCACCATCTCCTTTCTTCCTCCTTCCTTACTCACTGGTACAATACTTAACCATACTTACTCTACGATTACCCTAGGCGAACCCCTAACCATAGGGTTAGCCAACTCCTTACCACTTACCTCAGTACCAGTGAGGTTTATCTCTCTTTATTCTTGTTTACTTATGCGTTCCCTTCTGCGCCACTGCCCAATGCAGTGTCGCCCTTTGTCCTTCCCTGGTTCCCCTCGGCCCCACGGCCTCCGCGGGAACCTCGGACTTCCCTTTGTATCACCTTGCGCATGGCAGCCTCCTTACTACCTCGCACCCACTTCTTCCGGCATGCTTGCATGCCTCTTTTGTCGATTCGCACTCAACCACACTATTGTGGAAGTGCTCCCCTTCTCTTTCCAGCGTATCCTTTTAGGATATGCTGGACCTTTCCCTCTTCCAGCAGATACACGTCCATGGTCCGTGCTAGTGTACAGCCACTTGTGTACATTATATAAACCCTGAGGGAACTGGCTGGAAACCCCAGCTAGTTCTACGCAATCTATGCGTATCTACTGGCATCCAAAGAGCTCGCTTCGCCTTCAACACCTTCAAGGCTCCGCTTACTCTTTGTGGTCTAAAGGTCGCCCCAAGACCTGCTTGCAGAGTTCTGGACTTAGGACCGTAGGCTTCCGTATCTACGTTGTCCAGTGAAGTCCCGATGACAGCTATCTCTTTGGCTTGCCACTGAGATACCGTGTGCGTTGTAACAACATGTCCCAAAGGGGTATGTCAGAAGAGGAAAGGGAGCACTTCCACAAAGGGCATGGTTGAGTGTGAAGGATAAAGGGAGCATGCTTGTAAAGGCAAGTATGCTCAAAGAAGTAAATGTGCAGCAACAATGAGGTTGCAATGTGCTAGAGATATAAGGGGAAGTCCGAGGTATCCATGGAGGCTGTGGAGGCCACGGATGCCAAGGAAGGACAAAGGGCAACACTGCACTGGGCAGTGGCACAGAAAGAGAAACATAGGTAAGTATAGGTAAACAAAGATAAACCTCACTGGTACTGAGGTAAGCAATAAGTAGATGGCTAACCCTATGATTAGGGGTAAGCCTGTGGTAATCGTAAGGTAAGTAGGGTTAAGTGTTGTACCAGTGAGCGAGGAAGGAAGAAAAAGGGGAGGGGGTCCTCTCTACCGTAACAACCACTGCCTCCTTGCAGTGTTGCATCCTTCCCTTTCAGTGATAGCCTCCACTGTCACTGACCATTATATTCTTCTCAGACACCTGCACCCTTTAGCAGACCTGAAACCCTTCCTATTCCACTGTGTCCCTTTCGGACACTGTGGACCATTACCTTTTCCAGATATATAGCTGCCAGGTACAGCCCCCTCTGTACAGTATATAAACCATAGTAGTAGGACTGCTGGATCCCCAGCTAGTTCTACACAATCCACATGTATTTACTGTTATGATGCACACGGTATCTCAGTGGCAAGCCAAAGAGATAGCTGTCGTCGGGGCTTCACTGGACAACGTAGATGCGGAGTCTACAGTCCTAAGTCCAGAACTCAGCAAGCAGGTCTTAGGGCGACCTTTAGACCACAAGGAGTGAAGTGAAGTCTTGAAGTGTCGAAGACTGAGGGAGCTCCTTGGATGCCAGTAGATACGTGTGGATTGCATAGAACTAGCTGGGGTTTCCAGCTGGTTCCACCAGGGTTTATATAGTGTACACAGGTGGCAGTACACTAGCATGGACCAGAGGTATGTATCTGCTGGAAGAGGTAAGGGCCTGACATGTCCCAAAGGGATATGTCAGGAAAGGAAAGAGGAGCACTTCCTCAAAGGCGAGGTTGAGTGCAAAGTGATAAAAGAGGCATGCAAGCATGCTGAAAGAAGTGGGTGCGAGGTAGCAATGAGGCTACCATGCGCAAGTGATATAAATGGAGGTCCGAGGTTCCTGTGGAGGCCTAGGGGCCGAGGGAACCAGGGAAGGACAAAGGACGACACTGCATCGAGCAGTGGCGTAGAAAGAGAAACATATGTAAGTAGAGACAAACAAGAGTAAAGCCTCACTGGTACTGAGGTAAGCGGTAAGAGGTTAGCTAACCCCATGGTTAGGGGTTCGTCTAAGGTAATCGTAGTGTAAGTGAGGTTAGGTGTTATACCAGTGAGTAAGGAAAGAAGAAAATGGACTGGGGGACCGCTCTACTGTAACATTACCCTCTCCTAAGGTGGATGACCCCAGTAGTCCACTAGTCCCTGTCTGGGCCGGATAAGTCCCCCTTGTTGACCTCGCAGTCATCACCTCCCCAGGATAGATCGGAAGAGGTGGGAGAGGCGGAGGTGTAGCAGGGATCATTCTGGATCCAGTCGAGGTGAGGTGGGATGGGAAGCATGTCATTGGGGTCGTCGCTATCTCCGAGGGGGCAATTGCGGTGCACATGTCCTCGTTCATGACATCTAAAACAGCGGTGATTTCTTCTTTGCTCCATGGGGGAGACATTGATCCCAGGGGGGGAGGAAGGGGTTGTGGCGTCGGGGCTGCGATCGGGATGGGAGGTGGACGAGGCATGTCCTACACGAAGTTGGCGGAGAGAAGTGATGACACCGATGCGGCGGAGACGACGGGAGGACGGGGTAGGATCGGGGAGATTGGGGCATTCCCCGAATCGAAGGGGGTGTACGGGGCCCGACGAGGGTCGCACTGGGCGGTCAGGATAAGGCGGTGGTGGGGATGTTGACACAACCCAGAGGCTGTCGAAGTCTCTGACGAGGTTGTCGATGATCCCTGTAATGAAGGAGTCGAACCGCTCCCTAGTGGAGGGCCCATCGTTCTCCTCGGTCTCGAACTTGACAGTCGCCCCGGTGGAGGAAGGGGTGGGAGAAATGGTTTGAGGCTCGTCAGGAGAGATGACCCTCGCGACGGCGTCAGTGAGGGCGGGGAATGGGGTGTTCTCCCGTGTTGGTGTTTCCTCTTCTTGGGCTTCGGAGGAGCGACCGACTCTGTCCCAGAAGGTGATGGGGGGTGGTACAGGACGAGGAGAAGGGGTCGATTGTCGTTCGTCTGCCCCAGCGACGTTCCCTCCCTGGTAAACCCGGGGACAAGGAAAGACGAGGGAGGGGGAGAGGTAGTGGTAACGTTTGGTGGGGGTGGCGGCCAGGAGTATGGGACGGGTGATAAAGGCCATATCAGCCGCTGGGATGTCGTTGACAAGGGTGGCGAAGCCCGCCGAGTAGAGGAGGTCCAGAACTCCGTTTCGGATTGCCAGGAGAACCTCTGTGAGGCCAGAGTCTCTGGGGCCGCTTCCATATCTCGTGTCGTTGTTTGAGAAGAGGGTTCCAAGGAGGACAACCCGTCGGAAGAGCTCGACAAGCTGGAAGAGGATGACACTGGTGGAGAGTGCCCAGTGGTGGCGTACATGGCGGTCAAGGGAGCGGGTCTGGATGGTGATGGAGAAGACAACTCGTCGGAGGTGGGGACTAAGGTGGTGGACTCTGACAGGGGGCTCGATGGGTACGTCAAGGTTGGGGAGTTCATTAGTCATTGAGTTCAATACAGGGTATGGATGGGGCAGTACTGATCTCTGCAGAAGCAGCTGTGGGTGGTGCGGTGGGCGATAGCACGGTCGATTTCTCTGAGTAACTTGCTCTTGGATACAGGGGTGCGGGGGCAAGTGACTTCTACGTCTTTGATGGTGATGAAAGTTCAACGAAGGTAGGCGAGGGTGTAGGCGTTAGTTCCGAGCGCTGCTGCTATTTGGTGGCAGTAGGAGGGTTGGGACATGGCGGAGTCCTAAAGGCCCTTCAGGTCTTTATACTCCTGGAGGATCTCCTTGGCGTTGGCGAAGTTTGGTTCAGATTCCCAAGTCGCCTCGGAGATTGGATATCCTTTCCAGGCAGCTAAATAATGCTGTGTTCTTCCTTTCCCTTTGTGGCCTATTGTTGCGATTCGTTGTGCGCCTATATGCATAACCGTTATTACTATGCAAGTCCTTACTCTACACTATGCATGAGTGGTAGTATACACTCAGACCCTAACCCTAGGACGTTGTACAGGAGTTCTACATACTCCGTTTCTTTCTCGTATTTGTTTATCTTTTTATGGAACTCCGATTCAAACTCCGACCGTACCGATGTACCGGTTGTTTGGCTATGTTTACATTATTATGCGAGATCACCGTCTGCAATTCACTTCCATGCTTCATCATTCTTCTTTAATTTCCGCTCGACACATGCTTCTCTTCTTATTTTAATTACCGCTATGCTTCCATTTCACATGCGTCTCACCTCACTCTTTTAATCTCCATAGATACCTCATGTATTTAATCTCCGTTGTTTGTAATGTACAAACAGTAGAGTAGTATTTAAGCAATGACATCCCAACTGAGAACTCCAGTCAAGTTCTCTGTTGGATTCCCCAGCAATTATACTTGTCCCTCCTATTGAGTTATAGTGGTGTAGCCTAGGTTGATTCCTGGGTTGCAACACCTATGATATGGCTTAATTCGTAGTCTTCTTCGGAATGCGCCAGATCAGGCGGTGGTCGAGAGAAGTTGGGGCCGTGTTCATCGGTTTCAACAAAAGGGGATAGAAGGGAAGCGTGGAACACTGGGTGTATTCGCCACGAATGGGGAAGTTCCAATTCGTAAGCAAGAGCGGAAATAACCTTCGTGATGGTAAAGGGGCCGTGTCTCTTTGGGGAGAGTTTCCGATTGGACGATAAGGGGAGGTTAGTCACCTCTAGCCAAACACGGTCGCCCTTCTTCCAGGGTTCGAATCGTCGATGCGACCAGGACGCCATGATTCATTGGGAATTCTCCAGAGCAGCTTTTGCTTCGTCCCGTGCGGAACTAAGGAGGGAAAGGCGATCAGCCAGTGCTGGTATGAACGTGGGTCCGATCTTCGGATAGGAGCGGGGTTGATATCCCATAAGGAGGAAGAAGGGGGATTGTTTGGTGGCGGAATGGGTCATGACATTGTGATGAAATTCGGCCATTGGAAGGATGTCGACCCAACCGGAAGGATTCTCCGGGCAGAATAGGCGTAGGAAGGTTTCTAATTCCTGGTTTACGTGCTCGGTCTCTCCATCCGTCTGAGGGTGGTATGCAGTAGAGAGAGCGACGTCGTAGTGCAGGAGCTTGGATAATTCAAGTGCGAAGGTGGAGGCAAACTGTGGTCCACGATCAGAAATGACGCGGTCATGCAATCCGAACCGAGGGAAGACATGAGTGAAAAATAACTTGGCGACCCCTTCGGCAGAGATGTTTTTGGAACATGGCATGAGAATCACCCCCCAGGTAAGGCCGTGGTCCACCACGACCAGCACAGAATCCAGGCCCGCCGCCATCGGGGGAAGGCTGGAAATAAGATCCATAGAGATGTGCTGGAATGGGTGAGTGGCAGTGGTGGCGATCAGGGAAAGTGGGGGTTTCGTTGGGTGGGTATTGACCTTCATCTGCTGGCAAGGGGCGCAGCCGGCGATATAGTGGTGGACAAAGGTGGACATCCTGGGCCACCAATAATCGTGGGACAGCAAGGCGAGCATCCGAGCAAAGCCTGCATGTCCCCCATGGGGGGAGTTATGAATACCGGAGATGAGGGGCTGACGACAATCCTCGGGCACATAGGTTCGGCCGAGATAGGTCAGGTGTTGACCATTAAAGGTCCAGTCGTTGGGGCGGGCCCTAGGGAGGAGCGAGGATCCCTCGTGCATTGCCTGAAGGGCAGAGACAATGACAGGATTGGAGGGGGTCGAGAGAGCAATTTTGTCAGCAATGGCGAGGTCGAGGGACCGGGAGAAGACCTCATCAGGGAGGAGTTGGAGGGCGATGTTATCGTGAGAGGTATCAACTTCGTCCTTCCGAGAGAGGGCGTCGGCGGGGCCCATTGCCGTTCCAGGGAGGTGGGTAAAGGTCAGGTCGTAGTCCTGCAGGAACATCTGCCATCGAGCATGGCGACGAGATAACTTCTGTGGTTCATGGAAGTAGGTCAAGTTTTTATGATCGGTCAGGACGGAGACAGGATGACCGGTACCCCGTAGATATTGGCACCATTCCTCAAGGGCCATAATGACGGCGAGCAACTCCCTGTCATAGATGTCATAGTTTCGCTCTGCAGACCTGAAGGTTTTGGAAATATAGGAACAAGGGTGAAGGTCACCATTCACGTCCTTCTGCATGAGGACTCCGCCAGCGGCGGTAAGGGAGGCGTCCGTCATGACAAAGAAGGGTTGTGAGACGTCGGGAGTGCGAAGGATAGGCTGTTTGAGGAAGGCGTTCTTCAGTGTTTGAAATGCTCTCTCCTGGTCAGTTCCCCAGGTCCAGGTTGCGCCTTTGCACGTGAGATCATGCAGAGGTTTGCATATATCGGAGAAGGCAGGGATGAATTTGTGATAGAAATTGCAGAACCCGATGAATGATCTGACGGCTTTGACGTCTTTTGGTGCAGTCCACTCCTCGATGGCTGCTAGTTTAGTGGGATCCATTTTGATGTTGTCCTTCGAGACAACAAGTCAGAGGTATTCGACCTTGGTCATGTCGAAAGAGCATTTCTCGGGTTTAAGATAGAGATGTTGCTCTCAGAATCGTTGTAGGACTTTCTCGGTGCGCTCTCGGTGGGATTCTGGATCAGAGGAGTGGATGAGGACATCGTCCATGTAGATGATGAGCCAGCCTTCCGCAATGTAGTCTGCGAAGGCGTCGTCCATGTATGCCTGAAAGGTGGCAGGTGAATTGCACATTCCAAAGAACATAACCGTTGGTTCGAAGAGTCTGAATGGTGTAATAAAAGCGGCTTTCCACCGGTCTTTGGGTTTGACCAGGACATTGTTATAACCCCATCGAACATCTAGTTTAGTGAAGATGGACAATCCTTTAAGCTTGTCGAGGAGGTCAGAGATACGGGGAAGTGGATATGCATTCTTGACTGTATGACTATTTAGATATCTGTAATCTTGGCAAGGGCGGAGTTTCCCATCTTTCTTCGCCACAAAGAAGAAGGGAGCCACCTGGGGTGACGTGGATGGTTGGATTTTCCCATTTGCCAAGTTTTCATTTACGAACTTTCGACAAGCGTTGATTTCATTGGGGTTGAGAGAGTAGTTTTTAGCGCGCTTTGGAACAAATGAGGGGAGTAACTTTATTTCATGATCGAAGGGCCGAGATGGTGGTAGTTTGGTTGCCTCTTTGTCGATGAATACATCAGCGAATTGCTGATACTCCTTTGGAATGGTTTTCGTGATTTTAGCTGTTTCTTGGGCTAGCGTTGTTGCAACCCAGGGATCGACCTAGGCTACACCACTATAACTCAATAGGGGACTCAAGTATAATTGCTGGGGAAACCAACAGAGAACTTGACTGAAGTTCTCGGTTGGGATGGTATTGCTTAAATACTATCTACTGTTTGTACAA
>JBBPSY010000555.1:0-11613 GCA_038093855.1 Rugiboletus extremiorientalis
AGGCTGCATCTCTAAAGGCTGTAGTCAAGAAAAAGAAACCACTCTTGTCTGTCAGGCATAGAAAACATAGACTGGCCTTTGCTCTCAAGCACCAACACTGGACTGTGGAGGACTGGACCAGGGTAATGTGATCAGATGAGACCAAGATTAACAGGATTGGCTCAGATGGAAGAAAGTATGTGTGGAAAGTGGCAGGAAAACCTTTGCAAGACAAGGAGGTACAGGGAACAGTAAAGTTTGGAGGAGGTTCCTTGATGGTTTGGGGATGTATGGGCTGGAATGGAGTGGGAATCCTTGCAGAGGTAGAAGGGAGGATGAATGCTGAGCAGTATGTCTCCATTTTGGAGGATAATCTGCTTCCTACCATGGAACATTCTGAAATCCCTGAGGAGAGCATTATCTTTCAACAAGATAATGATTCCAAGCACACCTCCAAAAGAGCTCAGGATTGGCTGGAATCCCAAGGAATCAAGGTTCTTGATTGGCCAGCACAATCTCCAGATCTTAATCCCATTGAACATCTCTGGCAAATCCTCAAAAAGAAGCTCAACAGCTATGTAACACCACCAAGAGGGGTTTGGGAGCTTTGGGAAAGGATTGAAGTAGAGTGGGGCAAGATAGAGGTTGAGGAATGTCAGAGATTGATAGAAAGCATGCCTAGAAGACTAGAGGCAGTGATAAAGGCAAAGGGAGGGCATACAAAGTACTAAAGTTGTAGAGTAGAAATGTTGCTCAAATAAGTGTCCCAATGACATGTCATTCTAGAATGGTTATATCTCAGTGCCATGGCAACCAAATCACATGACTAAGGGCTCATATTCAGGGCACAGGTTAGGGCCATTAATGACCCTGCAAGAGTTAAAGCTAACAGGTTGTGGTTCCCTTGCAAATGTCAAGTCTTTCCAAAATGGCCCAACATTGGGACACTTATTTGAGCCACTATACATCATCTATCCTGCATACCACATTATGTATCTTATTTCATATGGTGTATTTCTACTTTAAATGGAAGGAATTTGATGGGAAATTATTTCCAAATGTTTCTGAATGCTCTGATATGGACCTTGTTTTGTTTGTACACTTGGATATGGATATGTACACCAGCACAAGCCTATATTTCTATAGTTTGTATTTTCTTCATCCTAAGACTAAACTCCAAAGACAGCCATGACTGACTGCACATCTGAAATGCTGGTAAACACATGTAACCTGGTCTAATCAGCCTTCCAAAGTTTCCAGCATCCTTTCCAATGCCAGAAAGACTATTTCTGGTCTGGAAGTGTTGGGAAGTAGGATCTTTGTAGGAAGGAATGGAAATTTATCAGAAGGGTATTTAAAGACATTTAAATGTATACATAGTGACTCGGGGAATACTGAGTTATAAAAACAACATCATATAGAGGCTGTCATATCAGACAAGTGTGGGCTGGAAAGAATCAGAACTACCAGAAGTTGATCAGGTACATTCAGCCAAACTCATGTTTTATAAACAGTGTGAAAATGGCTTCATAAGATTCTAGAGCTGCAGCTCTTCAGAATTCTAAAAACAGGTGAAAAGAAAGAAGGAAAAAAAAAAGACAGATCAAGGAATGGTAGGGGCTTCTATTACTTGCATGATTCACTACATGCAATTGAAAATACAGATAGTTAAAACAAAGAGACAGCTTCCAAACTGAATGCCTTCTGGAAGACTCAGAAGAGCTGGAATTGCTGTAAACCTTACTCTGCCAACGCTAATGCTTTGGTGGGTCAGTGTTCATGATCAAAGTCACACATCAGTAGTGGCAGTGAGAAAAAAATGAATGATATATGATAAAGAAGTACATGCAAGTAGTTAATCATGCATCCCTAAATTTAATACATTCAATCAGCAGGTAGACCACCTCCTCTGTCTCCTGATCACCAGACAATACTTCCTTGATGCAGTTAATGTGCCACTCCAAGAGCTTTGGATCAGCACCCACATTGACCATTCAGAGGGCACACTGTAGGATAGAGACCTGCTGTGCCAGGTCGTCCTTGTCCTTCAGCAGACCTAGAAGGTGTTGAACGTGCAAATCAACTATTGGGATGTTGAGGGGTTGAGAACATTTAGGCACAGGGGCCTGGTGTTGCAACCCAAGGATAAATCCCAGGCTACACCACTATTACTCAAAGGTGGGAACAAGTGAACAAAGTTGGGGAATCCAACAGAGAACTTGACTGGAGTTCTCAGTTAGTCTGGCATTGCTTAAATACTACTCTACTGTTTGTACATTACAAATAACGGAGATTAAATACATGAGGTATCTATGTCACAGACAGAGATTAAAGACATGAGGTGAAATGCATGTCAGAATGGAAGCATAGTGGAAATGAAAGGAAGCATGAGAAGCATACAGTATGTGATGAAGCATGGAAGTGAATCGTAGATGGTGATCTCACATAATAATGTAAATATAACCAAACAACTGGTGTATCAGTATGATTGGAGTTTGGGTCAGAGTTCCATAAAAAGATAAACATGTACAAACAAAAGGAAAAAGAAACAGAGTACGTAGAACTCCTGTACAATGTCCTAGAGTTAGGGTCTGAGCATATACTATCACTCAAGCATAGTGTAGGGCAAGGACTTTGTGCATGGAATAAAGTTATGTATATAGGCGCATGACAAATCGCAACACCTGGACCCTGGAGTTTTCTTCTGTGGGCCACTTATTGCTGTTACTAGCCTAGAGGAACAGACATGTGAGGCATTCATCTTGCCAGTGTGATGCATAGGCTGCTTATCTGAGTTTCCAAGGTCTGAGTGACGATTCACCTGGGCTGATGTGCCTTGGTTTGCTGTTGGATCATGACAAGTCAGGATAGCTCAAATACATTATCAAGGAAATACTCACCCTTTTCTCTCCTGCTCTCCTTGTCCTTATCCTTCTCTTTCTTCTTTCCTTTCCACCCTATAGTATATAAGCCCTGCCTTGTAGATGCTAGCTCCCCAGCTAGTTCTACACAATCTACCCTGCAATTACTGGTGTCCACTTGCTTCCTCTCCATGAGACTGAGGCTCTCTTGAGTTCTCCTAGTTTTCTTCACTTGGCTAGCGCTTGTGGCTACACATCTTAACTGATGTTGTTAGTTACTTGCTTGAACTCCAGTCATCATAGTGCAACAGTTGCCTTGAATCATAACAGCATCATTCCATTTGCTTACCTCTTTGAGCTGCTGCAACCCTTTGTACATAAGTCTTTCGGATGCTCTAAATGACCTTGATGCTCAAATGTTCATTTTTGAGCTCCTTGGCTCTTGCTACCTGTGTGGCCTGTTGGTCCTTTTTCAACTTCCACAAAGTCTGACTGTCATTCTTATATGATGATCACACTTTCAGCTCAGTGAGATTCATAGTGTTGACTGGCCTCAGGAACAAGTTCATTTTGGCTGTCAACATTGACTCTGCAGGGTCCATGGGATAGAGCTGTGAGAGCTCTTTCTTGGTATATTTGTCAAGCTCTGCAGGCTTGCTGGAGTTTTGTACCTGATGGATTGCCACCTTGGAATATGTCCTCAGAGACTGGTGAACAGAGAGCAGCAAGTCAGCACAGTTCATCAATGAAGTGTGCTGTCAAAAGAAAAGACAAAAAAAAATGTACCCCAAGAAGAGATTCAAGCTTTTCCAGAATCTCTGGAATACCCTTATTGTCAAAGCCGATGCTCAACCTGGGTGAGAAAACAGTCTTGGCTATACACTATGGCCATCCTCACCTAGTTTTCCTTGCAGAGGTCAATGTACTTCGTAATATGCACATTCTTGTTGCCCAGGGTTTTATTGTCTAGGGCAATTGCCCCCTCCAGCATGTTGGTACAGTTATTGATGGCAATCCTTGATTGCATTTGAAGACTGTCCTACCATGTCCAACTGCCTTATGGATTCATCAATGCAACCCACTTCTTGAACTGCCCTCGCAACATCTTTTGCAGGTTCCATGTGACTTTGGTCATGATCAGCTCTTGGCATGCCTTGGAGCTTTGCAAAGCAGGCATCAGCTTCTTGATCATTGTTTTCACCTTCTTGATAGACTGGCTATTCAGCCATGGAGACACTGTGTAACACAATGCCACATTGAAAAATCTGAGAAATTCAGCAAGGACAAGCTCTGTCAAGGTTGTGTTCATGGCCAGGTCTCCCTTGGTGAAATGGTGCCATGAACTCTTGACATGCTTGGAAACCTCCTTTTGAAAGAGTTTGTCTTGAAGGAGATGTTTCTCCTGGATGTGATGGCCATTGGCTTCCAGTTGCAGATGGCAATGAGACTCATGCAGCAGTATGCAAAGAGGATATAGTAGAACTAGGAAAAAAAAAAAAAAAAAAAAAAAAACAGAGTTCAGGTCAGCACAGTTTACCAACAAACTGCACTAGTCTCACCTTGTTGATGTGAGGGCAGCCAAGTTTCTCCTTGAAGAAGTATTCCAAGGAGCAGAGATGATCATGCCACATCTGTGACTTTTGGTCAATCCCCACCAGGGTGAAAGAATCAATCCAGAGCATGACCTGTCAAGGAGTGATCAATAAAATGAATCAATCAATCAACCATGTTGTACTTGCCTCTATGATGGCTGCTTGTACATTGAGGAGCTGCTACCCCAAGATGTAGAGAAAGATCTTGTTTGGTATCAGAAAGTATTCAATCATTGAGGTTTGGTGTAGTTGTTTCATCAGGCTGTGTTGCAAGGCCTTGATCTTTGCTGGCATACAATGCTTGATGATGGCAGCAGTCAAATTGCTGTATGGAGCCTTTTGCAAAAAGCTCTATCTCCACCTCTGCCATAATGGCAGCCTTGTCCCAGAAAGCTGACAGTTTGTGCTGGTATATCTTTTGTTCCTCTTCTGCTGAAGAGGCAAAAAAGTCAATGATAGATGTCGAGGTCTTGGATTCGTGTTGGAATAGCTGGATGTATGCATCGGTCCAGTTACCGAGGTAGTGCTTGTCGAGGACGTCCAATGCTTCCTGAGGAATGGGTTTTGAGAACTCCTCTTGGAGTCTCTTATATTGATTGAGGAATGCAGAGATTGCGTCCTCAAAGTTGCAGTCATTGGTGATGTCCTTGAATTCAATGGGGGCGGCCAGGAAATCCAAGATCCAGCTGCATTGTTTTATGACATAAATCATGGCCTGTACAATTATTATATGTAGTAAGTAAATCAAATCAAATTGAGTACATGGTTGTGGTGGACTTACGCTACTGATGGTGGGGTACCATGTTCCGATGGTATGCATGCTAAGCCTGACTTTCGTGTTGTCCCTGGGCTGGAGGTGTTCAAAGCGAAAAAGATGAAAGATGTAATTGAATATCTGTTTGTCTCTTAGGAGTTTTCCCAGGTGGGATGTGGCGAGAGACTTGTACATCAAGAGGGCAGAGTTGATGTATTGTGTTCTGTCTTTGACAGAGGTGGTATGCAGGAGGATGTTCATTATGGTATGAAGTGCGTTGTTGTCGCTGTCCTGGTGGGTGGGCAGCAGTGTGTTGGCAGCAAGGTGGTGCTCTATCAAGGAGCACTGCTTATGATTGTGAATATAGTCAGTATTGTAATGCAGGCTTGTTTTTAGTATTGGTCTGGTCAGCACAGTTTGTCAATGAACTGTGCCAGCCTTGCAGTGTGCTTACCAAGGTTGAGAAAATGAATCAGCCAAATGCCATGAATTCTTATCTTGACTACAGCCTTGATCATGGCTTGCATGTATGTCTCCTGAACATGGTAGGCAGGCCTCTTTTCCTTTTAAGCAATGGTTTGCTTGTGTTGAAGATATAGAATGTGATAGTCTGAGTATTCACACATGTACATGAACTGATGGTTGCCAATATTGTAGAGGAGGGAAGTGGATGGTGGTGGTGAACATCCACCTGATGGCATTGTTGTATGGTTTGATCTGGGCAGGCCACAGGAAGATGATGTTGATGTCATTCTTGTGGATGCCCAGGTCCATGACATTGGTGATAACATGGTTGTGGAGACCATAAAGCTTGACTCCTTCTATGAATTCTTTCATGAACTTGGCATTGATGTTATAAAGGTTGATTTGTTGGCACTGCATCTTTGGACCCTGGCTGAGATCTGTGTTGTCCATGACAGTCATGAGCACATATCCAAGAGTTACACTGTCAATCAGTTTTTTGACTTGGTCCATGAGGACCTGAATCTTGGAGGATTCAATCTTCTTGATGGTAGAAACCTTTTGGGTGTGTAAGTGATGTGGTTCAAGATAGTGTTTGACATCATGATATGATCACTTACCATCTTGGGCTCCTCCTTGGCTTTGCCTTTTCTCTTGGGATCCTTCTTTTTGCCCTTGGTCTTCTTATGTGTGTCTAGTCAGCACAGTTTGTCAACAAACTGTGTCAGTGATGCCTTACCTGGGCAGCAGCTGTGTCTGTGTCCTTTTCCTTTTCCTTGCCCTTGCCTTTTTCCTTTTCCTTTTCCTGTTTGTTGTCAGTGATTTCATCCTCCTCCTCATTGTTGGTCTGATTGTGTAAATGAAGAGATCTGATGAAAACAGAGACAACCTTATCTTGTCTATGTCCATGTTTTCTGGTCATGTTTCAAGTGTTTAGTTTGCTATTTTCTATGGCATGGATGTTTGTTTTACTACTTACAGTTGCTAGGTTAATGATGTTTCTGATGATGGAGGTGGTGATACTTGTATTGTCCTATATATATGTATGGTGAGGTTGGTGTAGTTTGTTGATAAACTGTGCAGGACTTGCCTGCACATTGCTAGTGGTACTAGGGATGGTGGAGAGACCAATGATGGTAGAACTAGGGTATATACAATTGTCTGGTGAGAAACTGTTTGCTTTGAAAGCAATGTCTTGTGTGCTTACCTCTGAAGTCTGATTGATGACCATGGACTATATTGATTTAAAGAAAGAAAAAAAAAACTTATTATTATTATTATTATATCCAGTGTAGTTCATTAATGAACTGCACCAGAAATATATATATATAAAAGGAAAAAAAAAAAAAAACTTACAGATATGTTGTTGTTGATCTGTTATTGAAAAATGAACAAGGATAAATGAGAGTGGTAATTGTTGTTGCTTACTGTCATTTTTGGTTGTTTGTTCTTGTTTGTTCTGGTTACAAAATGGAAAGATGATAGTTTGAGAACAAGGAGTGTTTTAGCATAGCCACAGACTGGGCTTAAGCCAGTAAGTGTTGTATAAGATCCCCATGCATGTTTCCCATAGTTTTGCAATCACATCTACCTCACATGTTTGTGGACATTGAAGCAGTGTTTCCAGTGAGCCCTCAATGGATTACTTAATATGCTAGTAATGCTGCTGGCCATATTTACTTGTTAGGTGGCACATTTAAAAAGCATGCATCACAGCATCGGCATATAATATCCAGACCTCCACCTGCCCCCACCATCCCCTTACCACAAATTCCCTACAAAGCAACCAGACAAAAGACACATCACCTGCCATTCTGCAGCAATTGTGGGCAATAGGATCAGAACACAGAGATCTAAATATGGGATGTTGTTGTCATCAATATCCTTGGTGAACCAACCGCTACTATTATAACAATTCCAGAAACATACTTGACCTTTGTCGGGTCCTTGCTCTACCAGTGCTTTGCCCTTGCAACCATCCTCAACCTAGGCCCCTCGCGTAAGATACAACCATACACATTTTGAGTAACACTGGCCCAAAACCTGCTTTATGTTGATTGCATCTGGAAGGATCTGGTCAAGGAGGTCGAAATGATGAAACACATGGATTCATGCTGGATGTTGCCAACATTTGACAGGTATATCATCACAGAGGTGCTAGTCAGACACCACGAACCAATTTATCTGTGCCTTTACTGTATACGCCGTAGGGCCAGGATGCCCAACCTGTCCCAAATGAGAACATATGACCCAGTGATCAGTATGTGTACAACTCTCATATTATCCACACTAGGCTCACAGTTGACTCAAGGTTGGCTGAAATATTCTGCCGATCTGGATGGGTTCATGGCATGGAGTGACCTAATCTTTAATCAGGTCATTCCAACCATTGAGGTGGATCTTGAGGTAGCTCAGAAAATCTTAGTGGACACAAGGGTGTGGTACAATGATGATAAACACACACAGAATAGTACATGACTTTGTTTTACCAGCTCCATACCTGCTTATGCCAGTGAAGACATAGTGAATCCATATACCAAGACATGGGAGTCCTTTGGGTGGGATTCCAAAGACCCCTTCGATCCAAAGGTCATCGGAAATACAATGGAACATGACGACATCGACCACAGCATAGGTGACATTTTGGATCAGGATAACGATAGCAAAGGTGATGGGGGTGCCAACAAGGACGACCTCAATCCTAATCTCATGGCCTATCAGGGGGCAGATGAAGATGGGGATGACGACAGCGAGACTGAGATGGAGGGGAATAGTGATGAGGACAATGATGGTGATGAGGACTGTGGTGATGGTAGTGGCAATGGAGATGATGACAACATGGTGGAGGTATCAATGGCCTCCAGTAAGTGGTTAGCATTCCAACATTCCCTTGGTCTGTTTCAAGTCACAATTTCATTAGCATTAAGGGATAAGGGATGCAGGCCTGAGACCAACATGCAATCCAAGGGCAAGGTTCCAACATCTCCCATCTGCACAAACGAGAAGAAAGGCCTAGCTGCAACCTCACATGGCAGGGTGACCCGTGTGTTACGTGTGGGCTTAACTGCAGGTCGTCGAGCTAGATAACACTTGAGACGAGCGGTTGGCTTTACGTAGAATAGCTGCAAGGGAATAGGGAAATAAGGGAATGAGGAATTGAGGTGGCGAATGGCAGAGAAGACCCACAGCAAGTGTGTTGAAGATAAATCTGCTTGTGCGGAATTGAGAGACATGGGCAATGGGCGAGGGAACAAGTTACCCCTCAGAGACCCCAAAGGTTTATGATTCTAGGAGGAGGAGCAAAGCAAGGGATGATGCTTTGCGAGCTTAGTGACGACACATAGTAAACTGAGACTGCGTAGAATAAGCTGGGAAATACAAGGAAGTCCCTAGCTATTTATCTAGTAATACAGCCCTAGGCCCTGGGTCAGGCAATGGGACAAAGGGTAAGATTGAAGGGTTTAGAGGAAGCCTGCTGCAAGAGGTAGGCTTCAGAGTCCGTGGGTTTCCAAAAGGGGAAACAGAGTTTGCAGATTTCTAGGATAGGAAATCCACAAGTGTGGAAGGGAATTCTGTGGGTGGGAAAAGGAAGTCCGCGGATAAGAAAAAGAAGTCCACAGGTTTCTGAAAAGGAGAAGATCAAAGAGGAAAAGGAGTTTGACATGATCTAGGAAGTTCCGGTGTGTCGACTATGGCTACATCCAGGAAGATCAGCCAGTCATCTTCGAAGTATGTAACGGGAGTAAAGGAGAAAGGGGAAAAAGATAACCTCATGCGGGAGGCGGGTCGTTCAACTGTAATACCATGCATCACAGAAGCACAAGCGCTCTGAAAGCAGTCAGTAATTACTTGCATTTCATCATGGCTGGGGATAATCATATGATAACATCTGCAGACATTGCTGGAGTCACCTCACTGCCAAAGAAGAAATTGTCCAAGGCTCATGGCCAGCATAAGTAGGTAGTACACATTCTGTGAAATTGCCAGTGGTGGCATAAGGAAATAAAATGGGTACATACAAGCTCTATGTGACTCTACTACACTTGGCCGAACATTGCAAACATTTCTATCCTTCTCCAATACATACATGCTAGTATCAACATATATTCAGTTTAGTGACATCGTACAGTGATGCTGAACCACAATGCCACATGGGGCATGCTTCCCTACTGTGCCATATGTCTGGTGAACACATGTGATTTCCCACAATGATATCAGACCAAGATCAACCGTGCATTGATGGTGAAGGGAATGTTATGCATGAAGCACAGATAGTGGTCCCTGGATTTTGTTCAGGGAGTATTGAATGCAAGGACAGCACTTACCTCATCCCCCATGACCTATGGATGCCTGAGGCTGTGTCGCTGAACATTTCAAACATATCAAACATACTGAATATACTGAACATACTGAACATACTGAACATACTGAACATATCAAACATACTGAACCTCCCACAGTACGTACATAGTATTATTGACATATATTTGGTGTAGCAATATTGGATAGTCATGGTTGAACCATGATGCTGCATAGGGCATGTTCCTCCTGTTACGTTTGTACCATAGTACTAACGTAGAACTTGGTCAAATGTAGGATCAAAGGTTCTCCTTAGGATGGAGATGTTTCAAGGGTCGAAGGGTCAAGGGTTTGTCCTTACTCGAATGACGATTCGGAGTAAGACAAAAGCGTGCGCTTCAGAAGTGGCACGATCAACTTATAGAGGCTGCACACTTCAGAAGTGGTGCAGACAACTTATAGAGGTCCAAGGGTTTCGAGGAGACTACTAGGTGGATTTCCAAGTAGGTCAAAGTTAGAGGAAATACAAGGGATAATCGTCGAGTTTATATACGTTTGGTAAATGAAGAATGGAACGTCGTAGAACACAATGGAAGGTGGGGGAAGAGCTGACCGAGCAAATGATGAGTAATGCGGATGGGGAGGAGGGTTGGTCAGCGATGAAAAGGAAAGGATGACTAATAGATAAGGATAGCCTCTCAGTGAGTCGACGCGAGGCTTAGTAATACAAGGTAACGGCGAAGGGAAAAGAGAAACAAGAAATCGTAACACCTCCAGTATGTCATGCATTACCCCTTTTTCAATTGATTGTCAGTGGACACTGTTGTTCTGGCAGTGATGGACATGAAGGAAGCAATTACCCCATTGTCTGTGACTTATGGATGCCTGAGGTCATGCCACCGAACATTTCGAACACTCCAAATATTCCAAACATTCCAAACCTCCCAAAATAAATATGCACTAGTAACATGTATTCTGTTTAGTGCTATAATACAGTGATGCAGAATTACCACACTTGGAGAATAGGGCACATCTCTCCACTGTGTCATGTGTCAGCTGTTTTTCAATCCACTGTCAGTGGACACATGTCATTGTCCACAATAATATGTAATGAATGCAGTGCATTGTATAACATCATATATATAGGGTCGGAAATGCTGTGACATCTTTCTTCATATACCTGATCGCCCACCCTGCCCAACATGTCCAACCTATTCTACCCATCTGATATCTCGAACAATGAACACAACTGTTGTATCCTCGAATTCATACCACAACTCATCTACTCTGTAAGCCACACAGCTGGTGCACCACTGGCAGTCGTGATGGAGACCGTGTCTGAGAAGAATGCAAAGCGAGAGATCAAGACAATGATTCCCACCAGATACTACCCCCATCTGGAACACTTTCTCTGGCAGTTTTATCTCTTGTTCACTGTCTACAAGGAGCTTCACCTTGGCCCGCATAAGGTCCTGTCTCTGATAGGCATTGATGCTACAGTGAGCTCAAAAACCCTTTCTATACTTGACCTGATGGCAGTGTGCTTCACACACTGCCAAGCACTGTGGGAATTTTGCTTAGCTTTGGTGGAGCTATAAATAGTACATACCCTTGGCTACAGGATTGCTCCCTAGGTCATGTGATCTGGTTCACAGGCTATGAAGAT
>JBBPSY010000556.1:0-11609 GCA_038093855.1 Rugiboletus extremiorientalis
TGGTGTATGTTATGATGCAAGGCAACTTCTGGAGTCTGAGCAAAGTAACTGTCAACATCAGGCAGACACAAGGCCCCTTCATGATGAAGGCTTCCTCTTACCAAGATGAAGAACTGAACTAGGAAAAATCAAGAGAGTCTCAGTCTCACAGAGATAAGGAGTGGACACTAGTAGTCACAGGTAAGATTGCATGGAACTAGCTGGGGAGCTAAGTTCTATGGGACACAGTTTATATACCTCAAGTGCTACAGTATGACCAAGCCAGACAAGCCTATGAGGAGGCAAGGTCTAGGATTGGCCATTATGGACAATGATGCCTGATGTGGACAGGATAACTCATGTGGACAGTGGTTATCATATGAGGAAGCAAGTATGAATGGGATGAAAGGAGAAAGGGTCTATGAGACTGTTAGAGAACAGTGTCATGGAGATGGAAAGGGTCCAGCATTGCAAGGAGGCAATAGTGTGGAAAGGGAAAGGATCTGCTATTGTGAATAGGCAATTAGATGGATAAGGAAGGAGGCACTGTCATGGGGGCAGTAGTGCCAGGGAGGAAAGGATCTACTACTGCAAAGGAACAGTATGATGGATAAGGCAAGAAGCAGTGCTGCAGAAGTAGTAATGCCACATGAGGTACAAAGGGGCAATGGTAGTTGAGTATGAGGAGCGAGAGCACTGCGGACAACAATGAAGATGACATGCTTGAGTAGGTATGGTTTTAGAGGCTTCACTACCCTGCAGAAGGACAAGGGAGACAAGTGGCGATGATGTAAGCATATGCAAGGACAAGTGAATAGGGGTTATGAGTGAGGCACCAGATAAGTGCTAGACACTAGGTAACTTGTTAGGTTTAACAAGATGCATTGTGTAGTGTAGACTTGAGATGCCAGGTTAAGACTGACTAGGTTCCTACTAGGGGACAAAGGAAGGCAAGTAGGAGTGAGGGTGTGTTATAATGTACACAGTACTTCAGTGGCAAGCCAAAGAAGTAGCTGTCATCAGGACTTCAACGAGCAATGCAGATGCGGAAGCCTGCAGTTCTCAGTCTGGAACTAAGGCAAGCAGGTCTTAGGGTGACCTTTAGACCACAGGCAAGAGAAACAAAGTCTTGAGGTGACGAAGACTTGAGAGGTTCTCTCTGACTATGTGTTATGATGCACACGGTATCTCAGTGGCAAGCCAAAGAGATAGCTGTCATCGGGACTTCACAGGACAACTTAGATATGGAAGCCTACGGTCCTAAGTTCAGAACTTCAGCAAGCAGGTCTTAGGGTGACCTTTAGACCACAGATGAGCGAAGCAAAGTCTTGAGGTTGTCAAAGACTAAGGGAGCTCTCTGGTGCCAGTAGATATACGTGGATTGCATAGAACTAGCTGGGGTTCCTAGCAGTTCCAGCAAGATTTATATACTGTACAAGAGTGGCTATACTCTAGCACGGACCAAGGGTGTGTATCTGCTGGAAGAGGAATGGGTCTGACATGTTCCAAAAGGATATGTCAGAAAGAGAAGAGGTTCACTTCCGCATCCAGGCGGTTGAGTGAGAAGAGACGAAAGGGGCATGCAGGCATGCCAAAAGAAGTGGATGTGCAGCAGCAATGAGGCTGTAATGTGTTAGAAGTATAAGTGGAAGTCCAAGGTTCCCATGGAGGCCAAGGGGCTGCAGGAATCAAGGAAGGACAAAGGGTGACACCGTAATAGGTGGTGGTGCAGAAAGGGAAACATGTGTAAGTAAGGACAAACAAAGAGAAACCTCACTGATACTGAGGTAAGCGTCTAAGTAGTTGGCTAACCCTATGGTTAGGGGTTCACCTATGGTAATCGTATGTTAGGTGTGGTACCAGTGAGCAAGGAAAGAAGAAAAATGGCTGGGGGATCGCTCTACTGTAACACTATGCCAGTAAGTACACATGGATTGTGTAGAACTAGCTGGGGAATCCAGCAGCTCTACCAGTAGGGTTTACATAGGTTACAGAGGGGGCTGTACTCTGGCAGCTATAGTGCTTTAAAAGGAAAAGGTCTATCAGATCCCAAAGGGATATGACAGAAGAGGAAAGGTTTCAGTTCCACAAACTAGGTGGTTGACTGAGAAGATAAAGAGGCATGCCAGGAAAGGCTATCATGCTGAAAGAAGTAAGTGTGCAGCAACAATGAGGTTGCATGCTGCAGAAGGATGTAAAGAGTCCATGACAGTGGAGGCTATCATGGAATAGGAAAGAGAGCGACACTGCAATGGGCAGTGGCACAAGAGGGCAACATAAGTAAAGAAAGAAAGATAAAGGAAAACATACGGCAAAGATTAGGTAATAGGTAACTACCTGGCTATGCCCATAAAAGAATGGGATAAGTAGGTCAGGTGTTGTACCAGTGGTAGAGGAACGAAGAAAAAAGGGGAGGGGGACCATGATACCATAACAGGGTGGGATGAGTGATGACAAGCTTTGCTAAGACCAAGAGAAAAGGGAGTATGGGGCCCATTATTGTAACAGTGTATCAATGAAAGCATGTACTCAGGGCTAAGCAATGGTAAATGAATTATGTAATTTGGATCAGAAACCATGGAGATACATGCAATTCAAAACTGATACTCATTGGGACAATTACTGTATGTGAGTGTCTTTCAAATAAATGGTAAATGTGGCTTTAGTACTTGATATGACCCCCCTTGGCCTTGATGACTGTTCCAATTCTTATATATAATCAACTTCTGGCATATCTTTAGCTCTATCTCTTCTCACACCTTTGCAACTCTATCCCATATCTCCCATACTCCCTTGGCCTGTGTTGAACACTAGCAAAGTTCTCTTCAATGTAATGCGAGAGGTGTTCAATAGGATTGAGGTCTGGAGACTGTGAAGGCCAGTCCAGGAGAGTAATATCATTGTCCTCCATCCAATTTTTGGCCCTTTTAGAGGTATGCTTTGGGGTATTATTCTGCTGAAAAATGTTATCCTTCAGATAAATTCCACTTTCCTCCATGTTATGTAGGCAGTAAGTTCTTCTCCAAAATGTCCACATACTGCTCAGCATTCATATTTTCCTCAACCTCTGCAAGTCTTTCAACACCCTCCCAACCCATACAGCCTCATACCATGATGTTTCCTCCACCAAACTTGACTGTATTCTGGACCTCCCTCTCAATTAATCCCTCTTCAGCCTTTTTCCACACCCACTGCCTTCCATCTGATGCAATTCTATTGATTTTAGTTTCATCTGACCAGATTACCCTCTTCCAGTCCTTTACAGTCCAATCTGTGTACTTCAAAGCAAAGTTCAAACACTTCTTCCTATGCATTACACTGAGTAATGGCTTTTCTTCTTTACCACAGCCTTAAATGAATTCTTCCTAAGAATTCTTCTTGCTGTTTCTGAGGAGACTGGGATGGAGATGATGCTGTTGATGTGTTTGGTGGATTGAACAGCATTAGAAGCCTTGCCAGTAGTAATTTGAGTGATTATACATACACTCTTGAGAGTGAGTAGAAAGCTTTGAAGGATGTCCAGAAGATGAGGCCCATCAATTAGGAAGAATGTCCTGAAGTACCCTGGATACAGTGGATCTAGCTCTGAAGGCAATCTGGCAAGTAGAGAGACCATTGGAGGCAAAAGAAAGGATGTTTTCCTTCTGAGCAGAGGAGATGGGGTACATAGTGGAATTGTGAAGTGCTGAGAATATTAATTCTGGTTAAATAGCTTGACTATAGGTCCCACAAGACATAACATCACCATAGTAACAATCTGTTCACAGTTAGTTGCTCTAAAGGGTTCTCAAAGTTGCAAGTGTTGCTAAATATAACCTACAGTAAGTGAATCTCAGGTTCAAAACAAATTGATGTGCATGAGTCATGTATTCAAGCTCTGATTTAGTCCCAACAAAGTGGTGAGTTTGAGCTCTGATTAAACCTTGGCAGCATGTGAATTCATGCACCACTTTGTGTATTGGGTTATGTGAACATGCCACGTGCATATAATGACACTCCAGCAAAAAGTCATACACTCTGATGTCACATCATGTGGGCAAAATACTGTGATGCTGCTGTGTGCTCAAAAGCAATGTACCACATGACACCATTGCTGGTGGTGTCGGAAAGCAACAGTGCCACATGATATAGCAGTCAAGCTGTAGATAGGGCACTATAAATATAACCACTGGGAACAACTAATTATAATAGACTGTTCTAAATACAACCTGGCCTGATATAAGAGCCAGCTAGGCAGCCTGACAATCTGATCAAAATGCCCCACATCTCCCAGTGCCAAATACTGCTTAATGCCCTCTCCCAAGCCTGGAAAGAACTAGGTACTCAAATTTTTGCACAAATGCTACTTGATGCACTAAATGCTATATCTCTAGCCACTTCTTCTACAAATGCTACTGGCAGCTCTTATTCTGGATCTCATACCTCCCACTCCCACTCTGAGACAATACAATCTCACTCTACTACTGGTAACAGTGGTTCTACCACTGAATCTAACTCAAGTGATAACTTAGACATCCTGGTGGAAGATTTTCTTTTACACTTCTATGAATTGATTGTAGCACAGGTGTTACAATTCATTCTTTTCTTGTTCTTCTCTGTCTTTCCTTGCATTACTAAGCCTCATGTTGACTCTTGTTAGAGGCAGCATCCTTCTATTAGTCATTATCTCTTATCACTGATCAACCTCCCATCCATCCAACTTACTCATCACTTGCTCAGTCAATGATTCCATCACCTTCTACCATATTCTGCGACATTCCATTTTTCATTTCCCAATACATATATAAACTGGTAGTACCTCTGTGATGTACTTTCTAACTTTGACCTATGTACTTGGTAATCAACCTTGTAGTTTCCTTGAACTCCTTGAACCCCCAGACTTCTATAAGTCAATTGTACCACTTTGAAGTGTACACTTTCTTCTTACTCTGACTACTTCGTTGAGTAGGGAAGAACCCTTGATCCTACGAACTTCAAACAGTCTTCACCTATAGAATAAACCCTTGACCCTGCATTTGACCAAGTCATACAACTTCAGTGGCAGTTTGTTCTTCCATGGTGAGGGGGTAGAGTTTCCCAACCTTGGGGGAGAACGATTTGTGTTACAATTCGTTCTTTTCTTGTCTTTTCCCCTATCTTGTCTTGTATTACTAAGCCTCGTGTCGACTCCCTGAGAGGCAGTATCTTTTCTTAGTCATTATCTTCCTCGCTGACCAACCTCCTTCCACCGATCTTACTCATCACTTGCTCGGTCAGCGAACCTTCCTTCACATTCTATGACGTTCTACCTTTCATCTTAGAAACCTATAAAAACCTGTCGTTTACCTTCCTGTATCTTCTTAACTTTGACCTACTTGGCAATCCACCTTGTAGTCCCTTCGAACCTCAGGACCTCTATAAGTTGTCTACACCACTTCTGAAGTGTGTAGCATCTATAAGTCAATCGTGCCACTTTTGAAGCGCACACTTTCGTCTTACTCTGGAACAGTTGTCCGAGTAAGGACGAACCCTTGACCCTACGAAATTGCCCTCATCCTTTAGGGAACCCTTGACCCAGCATTTGACCAAGTCCTACGTTAGTACTCCAGTACAAACGTAACAATTTGTCAAGGTTGATAGCATGGTCATAAGGTCTGGAGGGGGGAATGTGGTCAGTGGATTCTTTCGTGAATACCAAAGAAAACATGGCATATTTGACTGGGAGAGTTTTCTTTGGTTTAGACTGCTTGGCTCTGATGGACAATTTTATGGTGGTGGTGAACACTTGGACTACCACTGGGGATACACACTGGAATCTGGCCCTATGTTTGACCACCTGGTTGATCTTGTAGAGATTTATCTGGATGGTGGGGAGTCAGTGGCTGAGATGATGATCCAAGTAGTCGTAAAGTTTCTCATCGTAGATGGGATTGATGTCAATGTGTCTGACGATCTTCAGTAATGGTGGGGAAGGGGGGTGAAGTTTAGTGGCATGTCATAGTTCATTGAAGGTGTAGGAGGAGTTTAGCTTGGTGGTTTCGTCCTTGTTGGTAGAGATCAAGATGGTCTTGGTTTTCCCAGTTGATTGTCAGGTTGGTCGTTTTCAACCAGGACATTCCAAGGATAGGGTTTTCTGAGCTGCAATGCATGACATAGAACTTAACCTGTAGCAACTGTAGATTATTTGGAGCAACTGTAAGATTACAGGAATGTAAGTAAGATGTATAGACCTTGTGTAAATGTCTTACCTCAGTTGACTATGACAAGCAACTGAGGTATGATGAAGGAAACAGGACTATGAATATAGAAGGACTGTGATTAGGTAAGCAAAAGGTTGGCTGTACAATACTCAAACTCCAACACTCCCCCTCAAATGACATGAAGCCCAAGCTCGGAAGCAAAATGCTTAGCCTTAGCAGAGGGGAGTGCCTTTGTAAGAGTGTCAGCAATCATATTGTCAGTAGGGCAGTAGATTAGATGAATAGAACCATCAGAAATAGTAAAATGAATGAAATGATAGCATATATCTATATGTTTAGTATGCACATGGTAATTACTGTCCTTTGTAAGGGCAATCACAGACTGGTTGTTGTTGTAGAGAACTATCAGATTGCACAGCTGTTGGAAAATTTTGCCAATGAGATGATGAAGCCAGAGGGCTTCCTTAGCAGCATGGGTGGACACAACATACTTGGCTTCCATGGTGGAGAGTGTCACAAGTTCTTGTTTTTGCAGGCTCAAGGAGATTGCCCCTCCATCTATAAGAAATGCATAGCCTGTTATGGTGTGACAGTGCTCCTGTGAGGCACCGTCAGCATCAGCGTAGCCAACAAGGGTGTTTGTTTGAGTTCTGAACATCAGCGACCAAGTCTTTGTGCCTATTAAATAGTGGTAGACCTGTTTAAGTGCTTCCCAGTGGGGTAATCCCAGGTTCTCTGTGAATTAAGCGAGCATCAATACCACGAATGCAATGTGGGGATGTGTACCAACAGCTAAGTACATGTGTGACCCCAGTGCTGCTAAGAATGGGACTTGTCGCATGGTGGTGATACCGCTAGCAGACTTGGGCATTTGTCCTCGTGAGAGCTGGATGTTAGGATCCATTGGTATGGATACTGGTTTCTGGTCAGCAAAATTGTACTTAGTGAGTATTGCCTTGATGTAAGGCTGCTATGAGATGGAGATAGTACAAGCATCACGATTGCATGTCACTTTCATCCTAAGGAGCCAACTAATGGGTCCTAGGTCTGTGATCTTGAATTACAATCCGATTTCATCTTTAAAAGCTTTAACAAGGCTTTTTGATGATCCCATCACTGTGCAGTCATCAATGTGGGAGGCTAGGATTAATAAATCACTGCCTATGCATGCTACAAAAACCCCCCAGTCAGCCTCCGTGCAGTGGAGACTGAGGTCATCAAGTTTGTGACATAAGTGCTGGTACCATTTCAGCACACCTTGTTTTGATCTGTAGAGGGCAATGTGAAGCTGAGCAATGAGGTTCCAGTCAGGATTTTCAAATCTGGGTGGTAGCTCCATGTAGATGACTTTGTTATCATCAAGTTTCCCATTGAGAAAGGCTGAGTACAAGCATAACAAAAGGTCAAAGTTCTCCTCAATGGCCTACCAACAATATAGCAGCCATTCACCACAGGCCCACCTCATCTGCCCACTTGGGCCCTAGATCTTGCCAGCAACCTTCTCCAGAACCTATTGAATCTGAACCCTTGGAACAACACCATGAATCCCCTACTCCTGCTGACCCTGACATCAACTTCAACCAGGATGAAGCTCTTGACCTTTCCCACCAATTCTCTGCTTCCTTAAGGATCCCTTAATCCCCCACCCCTCAATCCCCCACCCCAGTAAACTGCTACCTGGTTTTCTCCCTCCCTTTCTAACATCCCTCTCCAATTAGAACACCCTCCCCAGTCATGAGTACCTCCTCCTTGAAGACTACTGAGCTGAGGATTGGCCTCCCCAAATCATTCAACAGATCCCATAACTATGCCAAAGCTTGGATCCAAGCAGTCCAATTTTACCTTCTTGTCAATGAAAAGGTCTATGATGATGATACCAAGAAGATTGTGTTTACCCTTTCCTATATGACTAAGGGATCTGCCGCCACTTGGGCTTCAATCTTTCAACAAAAGGTCTTTACTGCTGCTGCTGCCAGAAACCCCATTACCTTTGGAACCTTTGATGACTTTATTGCTTCCTTCAATATATCTTTCAACCAGAAAGATACCATCACCTCAGCAATCGCTTGGCTCTCCACCAAGTGAATGAACCCTACCAAGAACAGAGACTACTCCCCACCCTCTTAGAGTACATCTCAGAATTCCAGAACTACACCACTCTTTCGGGAATTACCAATTCCAATGTCCTGATCAGATATTACTCTACCAGAATCCCTGTCCCTCTCATGAAACAAATCATATCTACAGGCACTCCCCCCGATACCATCAATTCCTGGTATAAGAAAGCTCACCATTTCAAGACCCAATGGGACCACACAGCTGAGATCGCCACATGAAACAAAGCACCCACCCACTCTACCTATCACTTGTACTCATCCAACCAACCAGCTAAGGATCCTAATGCAATGGACATAGACCTAATCTGAGTCCCCAAGCTTACCCCAGCTGAGCAAAAGAGATGCATAGAAAAAGGATTATGTTTTCACTGTAGGAAGTCTGGACATCTCTCTGGAAACTGCCCTACTTTCCCCTCCAACTCTACTCCCTGCCCTCCTGCTGAGAAAAAGATCAGAAAAGTACAGAAAGATGATGATGATGATGAAACTTCTGAAGTGAAAGTAGTGTTCACTCAGGATTTTTGAAACAGAGGATTTGTCCAATGTGAAACCCCTCCATACATAGAACTCATGTACTTGTAGGAGACAAGAAGAAGAAATTGATCCATATCCCACTTCACCTCATTGTCCCTACTCATACCATGAAGCACATCAGAGCTATTGCTTTAATTGATAGTGGAGCTAGTATCTCCTGCATCAACTGGAATTTCATTCAGAAACACAGACTCCCCCAGGAATGACTCCCATCCCCTATCCCAGTCCAGAATGTAGATCAAACCTCAAACAAAAGCAGACCAATCCACTTCACCATCATACTCTACATCTACATTTCTGGAATTTGTCAGAAGGTTATGTTGGAGTTTGAGTATTGTACAGCCAACCTTTTGCTTACCTAATCATGGTCCTTCTATATTCATAGTCCTGTTTCCTTTATCACACCTCAGTTGCTTGTCATAGTCAACTGAGGTAAGACATTTACACAAGGTCTATACATCTTAATTACATTCCTGTAGTCTTACAGTTGCTATAGGTTATGAGCCCTGGTTGCTTCAACTAAAGGACCTGAATTTATCATGCCACAGAAGCAACTCTGAAAAATGTTGTGAGCAGGGGATAGAGTACTCAAGGTCCCAAAGCTAGATTCTTCAGGGAAAGACTGGTTTATCTGGAAGAACCAGCTTGAAATCTCACTCGCAGCATGAAAGCTCATTAGATACCTCCATGGCAAGAAGCCACCACCAATATACCCTAGTGTAGGGAAGTTAGCGGGATGGACAGTGACTACGCCCAACGAGATGTGGGCCATCACAGCTTATGATGAAGCCCTAGAAAAGTGGACAGAAGAAGACTCTACTGTCAAACAACAAATCACAGTCACCATTCCTGACTCTCTTTTTATTGACCTCATGGAGAAACCGACTTTGCAAGAGTACTATGAAATACTCAAAAGAAGTTTGAAAATTGATCACACATTGTTGGTGTTGAGAAAAGACCATTGAGCTATATGATAGTGGTGCATCACAACACCTCTCACCCTATCGCAAACACTTTCTAAACTTTACCACAATTACCCCCAAACCCATAACAGTAGCTAATAAGTACACCTTTGACGTGATCAGACAAGGAGACCTGTATGTTGAGATACCAAATGGCACGACCAAGAAACAAGTTCTCTTGAAGAATGTGCTGTGCACCCCGTCCATGGGCATAACACTTATCTCAATCAGTAAGCTAGCTGTGGCAGGCTATGCTGCACTTTTCTGGAACTCTGTTTGTCACATCTTTGACCCCCATAAGAAACTAGTGGGTGAAATACCGGTTAGCTGTGGATTATATCATATTAAACACACCACAAAACAGCTGTATGCAGGCGCTGCAACCACAACAGAAGTGCTCTCCATGTCGGAACTGCATGCCTGCCTATCACATATCACACCAGCCATGATTCAAGACATGATAGCAAAGGGGATCATCAAAGGAATTAAACTAGATCCTATGCACAAAACAATGGGTCAGTGCGAATCCTGCAAATATGGAAAAGTAGTACGCAAACCTATTGGCAACGTATGTGAGCCAAAACGATGCAGAAGCTTCAGTGATGAGATCCATATGGATGTCTGGAGACCTTCTGATGTGCAGACACCTGGCCACAAGAGGTTCTATGCCTCATTTACAGCTGATTACACCCAATACACCCATCTATATCTCTTATCAGCAAAATCAGACATCTTCGATGTCTATCAGACATACTCAGTGTGGGCAAAGATGCAGTATGGTACTGCTATCAAACGGTTACAATCTGATCACAGTGGCAAGTACCTAAGCAATGAATTCACCCATTACTTGAAGTCCCAAGGCACTGAAAGGAAACTCACCACACATGATACACTGCAGCACAATGGTGTTGCTGAGCGGCTGAATTGGATACTCCTTGAACAAGGACGCATGGTCCTGCATGCCAGTGGACTACTGAAGAATCTGTGGAGGGAAGCATTAGCCCATGTTGTTTGGGTGAAGAACTGTATGGCATCCCACATACTCAATGGCAAGACATTATATGAGCTGTTGACGGGCAAGAAGCCCATGTTAGCTCACTTACACAAATGTGGGGTGTGAGTATGGGTCCACAACAACTCCAGCCCCAAACTTGACGTGTGGGCATGGGAAGGGCACTGGATTGGCTTTGACAGCAAAAGCAGGGTGCACTGGGTGTACAATGAATGCCATCAGACAGTGTGTGTTGAGTGCAATGTGTTGTTTGACAAATGCAAGGGTGCTGACCCTGGACAGACTCAAATGCAGATCAAGAGGAAGAAAGTGAAATCCACTGAAAGTGATCAGCATGGCAAGGTAGTCACTAACCAAGTAAAGAACAACTCACCCACTTTACCCCCTCAACCCCCAGCAGTTCCAGATGATTCAAGGCCACCTGCACCTAATGATTATAATCAACCATGCCACTTGACCTGACAATGCATAGAGTCACCCTACATCCAGATGCTGCATGATTCCATGGGCATGCACAATGGATGAGATGGGGAATCAGTCTTGCCTTATGGTATCCAGGGAGTGGCACTTGAGGGCTATCGTGAGAGCAAATACGAGAGTGCAGCCACAGAAGCTGATGTGGCTGTCCAATGGGATGACAAAGAAACAGCTTACACAATGTATACCAGTGTTAGTAGGGCTGAGGCACTGAAGCCATGCGGGGTGATGAAGGCAGCTTTCCAGCAGTCTTCATGTTTGATCTGGATATTGTTACAGTGGCTCAAATAAGTGTCCCAATGTTGGGTCATTTTTGGAAAGACTTGACATTTGCAAGAGAACCAAAATG
>JBBPSY010000557.1:0-11606 GCA_038093855.1 Rugiboletus extremiorientalis
CGGTACCCAGACAACCTCCCAGAAGTCTACTAATAACTCCTCTCAGACCAACAACTCGAAGTCAAAGGACGATAAGTCCAAGGGTTCCTCTAACTCCGGTTCCGGAGGAAACCATAAGAATGACAACAGCAACAAGAAGGGTAACTCTTCCTCTCCTGCTGCTAACTCCGAATCTATTGCCTCCAAGCTAGGCAAGGACGGTAAACTCCTACCGGAGGAGCGTCAACGTCAGTTAAAACTACACCTATGTTTATTCTATGGACTTCCCGGGCATACTGCTGATAGTTGTCCAAAAGCAACATCTAGGGCTTCGAAGGCCAGAGCTGCAACTGCTACTCCAGCGCCGCCAGCTTCAAGCTCCGCCTCTTCCGAGGCGAAAAAATAGAGTGCGACTCCTCTGAAGCACAGACTGGGAGTCGCGTTATTCCGGACTGTGCTCTAATGGAGTTATGTCTTAACGCGTCTGCTCTTTATGACCCTAATTCACTCCGACCCTTCGTCACTATCTCCGATTTTGACCTTTCCGATATACCTGTCCTCATAGATTCTGGTTCTACTCATTGCTTCATCGATTCAGTGTTTGTTGAAAAACATCAGATACCCAGTCACCCCATTCCTCCGATCCTACTTCGACTCTTCGATGGATCTTCCTCAGCCTCCATAACCTCCGCTGTTAAGCTCCGCCTGACCTTCGCCTCTGGCGTTTCCACCTCTGAAACATTTTTTGTTACCTCGTTGGATTCCTCATGCAGTTTGGTTCTCGGACATTGCTGGCTCGCCCGCGACAATCCGTTGATTGATTGGGCTACGAGCAGCATCACATTCCGACCTCCTGTTCAGGGAATGCCAACCCCGACATCGATCTCCGAGTCTCCTGAGTCAAATTCCTTCCCACTTCCTCCCATTCCTCCCGACAAAGCACAACAGGCTCGCCCCGGTCTAGCCAACCATGCTCAGGAAACACCCTCGGACTCACCTATGGCACTCGGACTTCAGAACCCTCATATCTCCTTCATAAACACTGCTACTTTTAAGCGCACATCAAAGTTGGAGGGCTCTGTCGAGTTCGCCCTCTCCCTTCGGTCTATCTCCGCTCGTTCCGCTTCCGTGGTTGAACCTCCTGACTCCAACGATTCCCCGGACCTCTCCGGAGTACCTCCGGAGTACCACGATTATGCGGACGTCTTCAGTAAGAAAAGGGCTGATACACTAGCCCCTCATTGTCCTTTTGACCTAAAGATTGACCTGGAAGAGGGGGCCGAACCTCCAATTGGTCGGCTCTACTCCATCTCTCCCTCCGAACAAGGAGCCCTTCGGGACTTCCTTGATGAACACCTTTGGATAGGCTTCATACGCCAGTCCACTTCCCCCCATGCAGCTCCGATCCTCTTTGTTCGAAAGAAGGACGGTTCCCTTCGGCTCTGCGTGGACTTCCATGGTCTTAATAAGATCACTAGGAAGGACCGTTATCCTCTTCCCCACACTTCCAACCTCCTCAAAGCCCCTAGCAGAGCTAAGGTCTATACTAAGCTCGATCTCCAGCATGTGTACCATCTGGTCCGTGTTGCTGAAGGTGACAAATGGAAGACCGCGTTCTGTACTCGTTGGGGTTCATTCGAATGGTTGGTAATGCCTTTTGGCCTCACTAATGCTCTGGCAGCGTTTCAGCGCTTCGTGAATAGCATCTTCGCGGACCTGTTGGACATTTCCGTAGTAATCTACCTCAACAACATTCTCATCTACTCCTCCGACCCCGCTTCTCATCGCAAGCATGTCCATGAGGTTCTCCGGCAGCTCCGAGCCAATGGACTTTACCTCAAACCAGAGAAATGTGAATGGCATACGGACACCGTCGAGTACCTCGGATATATCCTCTCTCCCTCCGGCCTCACGATGGCCACTGATAAGATACAGACCATCTTGGGTTGGCCAGAACCTCGGAAGGTCAAGGACATTCAGTCCTTCCTAGGGTTTGCCAATTTCTATCGCCGGTTCATCCGTGGCTACTCCGACATCGTAATCCCGCTCACTCGCTTAACCCGTAAGGGGGCCCCTTGGGTCTTCTCCGATGATTGTCGGCGTTCTTTCCAGCTTCTTAAGGATGCTTTCACCTCCGCTCCGGTCCTCGCCCATTGGCTTCCAGACCTTCCTTTGGTTGTGGAAACCGATGCCTCCGACTATGCCATCGCTGGTATCCTCTCCATCATCTCCTCCAACTCCGAGCTCCACCCTGTCGCTTTCTATTCCCGAATGCTGGTTAATGCGGAGTTGAACTACGATACTCACGACAAGGAGCTCCTGGCGATTTTCGAGGCTTTTCATAGTTGGCGGCACTACCTTGAGGGCTCCTCCCTGCCTATTGACGTTGTCACGGACCATAAAAACTTGGAGTATTTCTCCTCTACCAAACTCCTTACTCAGCGCCAGGCCCGGTGGTCTGAGTACCTTTGCCAGTTTAACTTAGCTGTTAGGTACCGCCCTGGTAAGCTGGGTGCCAAGCCTGACACTTTGACTAGGCGGTGGGACGTCTACCCCAAAGAGGGGGATAGGGACTACGCTTGTATCAATCCCAGAAACTATAAGCCCATATTCTCCTCCGAGCACCTTGCGTCCTCCTTGCGGGCTACCTATCTCGCTACTCTGCTTCTCTGGGCTAGTGTCCTGATGGACATTGACCAGCTCCGTTCTGATATCCTCTCTGCACTCCCCAACGACCCCATCGCATCTCCCCTCCTTTCCTCCAACACTATTAAGGACCCACGTTGGACTATTAATTCCGACGGTTTCCTTCTCCGAGACAATCGTATCTACGTCCCCATTGCTCCTGATCTCCGTCTCACTGTTCTCCGGACTTTCCATGACCATCCTACGGCTGGACACTTCGGACAGAACCGTACGCTGGAACTGATTCGACAAGAATATACTTGGCCAGGCATCCGCACATTTGTCAAGGACTATATCAACTCTTGTACCGCCTGTGCTCGTGCCAAAACTCCCCAACATCGTCCATACGGACTTCTAAAGCAACTTCCCATACCGGAGAAACCATGGAATTCCATCTCCATGGATTTCATCAAACAACTTCCCCCTTCGGACGGCTTTACAGCTATCCTCGTGGTTATCGACCGGCTTTCCAAGCAGGCGGTTTTCATCCCCACTCATGATACCATTACCTCCGCTGAGCTAGCTAAGCTGTTCCTGATACATGTCTTCTCCAAACACGGAGTTCCCGCCCATGTTACTTCGGATCAGGGTTCCAAGTTTGTATTGCACTTCTTCCATTCCTTAGGGAAAGCTCTTGAGATGCGTCTCCACTTCACTTCAGGCTATCACCCCGAGGGGGATGGTCAAACTGAACGTGCTAACCAAACTCTCGAGCAATACCTTTGGATTTACTGCAGTTACCAACAAGACAATTGGTCGGAACTCCTTCCGCTCGCGGAATTCTCCTATAACAATGCACCCAGTGCTACCACTGGTGTGTCCCCCTTCTTCGCTAATAAGGGGTACCATCCAAACTTCTCTGTCTCCTCCGATCTCCACCTCTCATCCTCCGTGGCTCAGTCCTACGTCACGGATTTAGATGAACTCCATACTTTCCTCCGTTCGGAGATGTTGGAAGCGCAACAGCGTTACTAAGGACCGGCGGACAAGAAGCGTAGCCCCACTCCGGATTTCATAATTGGAAATCAAGTATACCTCAAAGCGAAGTTCCTCCGTTCTACTAGACCCTCCAAAAAACTTTCCAAAAAATATTTAGGACCTTTTACTATTATTGCTAAGCCTGGTTCTCATTCCTATACATTGCGGCTGCCTGACTCAATGAACTCCATACATCCGGTTTTCCACGTCTCGCAGTTAGAACCTTGCATTCCAAATACTATTCCGAATCAGGTCCAACCACCGCCTCCTCCAATCGGAGTTGATGGTGAACCAGAGTACGAGATCGAGGAAATCTTGAATTCCAAGATCGATCGGAGATGACGCCACTGTCAACTCCTGTACTTGGTACGATGGCTCGGTTACGAAGGAACTGATGATGAGACCTCCTGGCTACTCACTACGGAGTTAGAATATGCGAAGGAGCTAGTTGCGGACTTCCACCAGAGGTACCCCAGCAAGCCCGGACCTGACTTCTCCTAGCGCCAGACTTACTCCGATGTTCCTCTTACTGTTTTCCTTCTCCGTTTTCACTCAGTTATTCGCGTTTATATCACATTAAAACCAAAAGAAGAAAAAGTAAGAAAGAAGCAAAGTATATTACTAATTACTCCCGCACTTCCTCTGCTACCTCCGTCTCCTCCGTCTCTTCCGTCTCCTCCTCTGCTTGTTTCTCCTCCTTCTCCATACCCACTCCTCTTTCCTCCATCTCTACCTCCGTACCCACTCCTTTCTCCTCTTTCGCCCTCTTCTTTTCCTTCCTCTCCCTCCGCTCTTCTCCGATCTCTTCCATCACCCCGCGGATCCTCCCCAATTCCCCCGCCATGGTCCCCAGGTGCACCATCATCTCGTGCACCATCGCCACTGCCCACGTGTCCATCTCCCCGGCGGCTGCTTCCTCCCTGGAGCTCCCCGCCTCCTGCGACGCCCCCTGGGTCTGCGCCGCTGCCCTTGGGAAGGGAGGCACCACGACCTCAGGTCGGGGCCTCCGCTTCCGCAGCCTCTCCTCCACCTCCGATGCCTCCTCCGGTACCTCCTCCAATGCGCTCCGTCTGCACGAGATGTGCAGGGCCGTGCAGGCCCTACATGACGTGCCCTTCATCCCGAGCTCCGGCGGCTCGCATTCGATCTCGCAGCGATGGCACCGGTCACACATCCCCCACTCGTGGGCCTTCCCCTTCGCGGTCCTTCGCCTCTTCCGTGGGGGCAGCGCCCTCCCCTCGTCCTCCGAGGAGGACAGTTCTACAATTTCCTGTGAGGTGGTCAGCTCCAATCAACCATGATGCTACTCACTACTCACCTTCCCCTTGCCCTTTTCCTGGACTCAGGCCACCTCCGCTACCTCCCTCTCCTTCTGCACTCGCTCCTCCGCCGCCCGCTGCCTCTCCGCCTGCTCCCTCCAAAGCTGCTCCTCCTGCTCCTTCTTCTTCCGACTCTCTCACTCTCGACGCGCCTGCTCTTCCCGCGCCAGACGTTCTTCCTCCGCCTTTTGTTCCTCCCGTTGTCACTGCATCTCCTGCAGTTGCACGGTGAGGGTGGCGATCTTGGCATCGAGTTGGTCGGTTGGGGGCACCATGTTGTTGGTTGTTTGGTAGTCGGGGATGGGGAATGACGAAGGGATGTTGAGACGTCACTCCGATGAACCCCCGACTTATATCATGTCGATTTCGGACTCCGTTCAAAGTCCGCTGTGGACCAACAATGCGCTTAGCAGTTCCGCTCCCGCTTAGCATTCCCACCTCCGCTTAAGTGATTTTTGCCTCCGCTCCATTGTAGGCCTCGGGGGCTCGGCCTTAACAGGGGGGCACTGTCATATCCATGATCTCCGTTGGTCAAGCGACCATCTCCAGTCGTTCCCTTTACATCTCCGGTGCGCAACCATCATCTCCGTACTCGGTTCTATAACCAGTATCCGGAGTTGCATACTTCCCTACTGGACTTCCGTATGACGTCACCCTTCGTTCCCCTTGATGTTCTGTTTCATGTTCTCGTACCTAACCATGTGTCTCCTGTCATCCTCCATATGTCTCCTGTCGTCCTCCATATGCTCCTGTCATACTTCCTCATCATTTGTTTCACTTCGTAGTTACCATCTGTCATTGGCTACGTACCCTCTTCCGATCTCAGTCCTGGTACGTAGTATAAGTACTGCACCCTCCATCTGTAGACCTCAGTTTGTAAATCAACTAAGTCACCCCTCCTTGCCCAAGTTCCTTTCCGATCTTCCTTTACCCTCCTCTGTACTACTTCCCAAATATGAGGACACGAGGCTTGGCAAGGGCACGACACATAAGTCCTGCGCCAACGTCCTTATCCATTGAGTACCCTTGACCTCCTTATCCTCCGTTGGACCTCCGCCCAACTTCGTACTGACACCACGGAACTCCGTCGGACTTGTACCCGGAGGGAACGGACTTGACAGTGTCCACTAGATGTGGCATTTGGACTTCCCAATGATTCATCTGTATGTCATTGTGGTCATGGCGATCCCGAGTATCTACCCGGGAACTACTTCAGTAGGGTTAGGTGATGAGTCAAACAGAGCTTAAAACCTACATACCATTCACAATGTCCATGTATCTTGTTTGTGAGACCTGAAAATTCATCATTTGTGTCAGTATCATGTATTGGAGGATGGTATGGAATATCTATATCTTGAGCCAAAAACATGTCATCAACAAGGTCTTGATCATCCACAGACATTGCTGAAAGAATATATATCTATTACCAATCATACAGAAGGATATTTACAACACACTGTTAACCACAGCAGCATGCTCAGCTTGCACATGTTGCACATGAGTGGCTTGTTGATTGGAATGGAGTACCCTGGTGGTACAAGTCCTGCCCTTAAAGCTATGGAGGGCTACCAATTTGGACAATCCTCGATATCAGGTGGTGGATGACCATCTCGACATGGAAGGTCAACTGACAGTTAGAATAATGAGGGACAGGGAAGGTTGAGGCAGCTGGAGGCAGACTGCATGCAAGTGGGTTCATGCAGGCAGGGGTAGGCAACAAGGAGGAACTGACCAAGACGAAGACACTGTCCACAATGTTGACAACAGCAGTGGGGGGATGCATGATAGGTCTATCAGACGACAACAGAGAGGGAGGCAGGGTGAGAAGTTGCCCAAGCAGGGGACAAACCCTATAGCAACATTGAGATGCAGACAGTTCCCATGCAAGGGCCCGCCCAACACGTGCACCTCGCATTGCTGCATGCCACACCAAGCCAGTTCCCACATGTCCTACATAATTACTGGGGGCATCATACAGCAGCATCAGGTCCAAGACAAGGGCAGGGCTGCTGGGTTGCTGAAAGCATGGACCACATGTCCTACATAGTTACTAAGGGCATCATACAATTGTGTCAGGTCCAAAACAAGGGCAGGGCTGCTGTATTGCTGCCAAGTGCCGTGCTGAATATCCTAGAGATGACATTAGAAAGTGTGAGCACTGTCCACAATGTTGACAATGGTGGTAGAGAGGATAGCGGCATGGAAAGTCATCTGAGGGAATACATCATCAGCCATGCTAGGACAAGGGCGAGGCTACTGAATTGTTCCATACCGAACATCCCAGTGGCGATGTTGCCAGGCATGGACATTGTCTGTGACATTGATGACAGTGGTGGAGAGAGAGAAGCAGCATGGGAAGTAATCTGAGGGCAGGATACGTAGTATAGCCATGTTGGGATTGGGTGTGGGAGTGATCCAATGTGGCGGAACAAGGATGGGACTGTCGTATTGCTGCCGAATGCTGTACCAAACATCCCAGCAACAACGTTGCCAGGTGTGGACACTGTCTGCGACATTGACAACAGTGGTGGAGAGGGGTTAGCAGCATGCGAAGTAATCCAAGGGCGGGATATGTACAGTAGTATAGCTGCGTTGAGATTGGGCATGGGAGTGATCCAATGTGGTGGGATGTGCCATACAGCTGCATTGGGATGAGGGTGGTACTGCCATATTGCTGCTGAATGTTGTGCCAAACCATGTGTGGGATAGAGCTCGTATTTGCTAAGTTAGGCCAGGATTTAGGGCAAGGTTTATGGCTGATGTTGAGAAAATAACATTTGCAAGCCTAACTATAAGCAACACCATAAATGTGGATCAAGCTTACTAATCAGGCATAGCAGGTGCGTGTTTTGGTGACCCTTTGAGGAGGTTTGCTTGCAGATTCCATTTTTAGAAGTCACCTGGTGATTCACAGGTTGCACACACTGCAAGACCATGCCCACCAGGATGCCAACAAGTTAAAAGCAGTACTATAATCCAACATCACAAAAAATGTAAAACTCAAATATACTCATACACAAATATATTTGCTCATATGAGGCCTATAATCTATGTTTTCCATGGGTTACCCAAGGTGGGGAATACACGACCATAGCTAGGAACTCAAATGGCCTGATAGAATCATATAATCTCTAGAATATTTTATTAGACAGCCTCTATACTGCTCCCACCTCAGTTGCACTCATGGTAATATATGTGACATCCACGACAATATATTGTGATCTAATTGGATACGGGGGCAGATGAGAGATGGTTTCTTTGTTACCAGTGACTGCTGGTCTATGAAAATGGATAGCCAGACGACCAGGAACTACTGGCAATAGGTACCACTGCCAGTAGTGATGCCACAGCCCAGCCCAAAAGCCCTGAGCTGACCAAGCTGGGCCCCAAAAAGCCTGGCTTGTTACGGTAGAGCGGCCCCTTACCCCTTTTTCTTCCTTCATCACTCACTGGTACAACACCTAACCTTACTTACCCTACGATTACCCCAGGCGAACCCCTAACCATAGGGTTAGCCATCTACTTATCGCTTACCTCAGTACCAGTGAGCCCAGAGCAGTGACGCCCTTTGTCCTTCCCTGGTTCCCCTCGACCCCGCGGCTCCGCGGGAACCTCGGACTTCCATTCTTGTCTTTAGCGCATGCCAGCCTCATTGCTGCTGCGCACCCCTTTCGTCTGGCATGCTTGCATGTCCCCTTTGTCAGTTCGCACTCAACCTCACCATTGAGGAAGTGCTCCCTTTCCTTTTCTGACGTATCCCTTTGGGATACATCAGACCCTTCCCTTTTCAAGTACTTACACTGCTTGGTCCGTGCGCGTACTTGTACCCTATATAAACCCTGGGAGAACTGGCTGGAAACCCCAGCTAGTTCTACGCAATCCACGCGTATCTACTGGCATCCAGAGAGACCGCTCCGTCTTCGACAACCTCAAGACTCTGCTTACTCTCTGTGGTCTAAAGGTCGCCCTAAGACCTGCTTGCTAAGAGTTCTGGACTTAGGACTGTAGGCTTCCGCATCTACGTTGTCCTGTGAAGTCCCGACAACAGCTATCTCTTTGGCTTGCCACTGAGATACCGTGTGCGTCGTAACATGGCTGAGCTGGGCCATATTAGGGGTTTGGTGGGGCTTGGGGCTTGGCTTGCCATTTTGAGAAGCCATGGGCTGAGCTGGGCCAGCCCCCAGAAGCCCTGAAGCCATGGGGCAGGCGGGCCAATGCCTGGCCACAGCACAGTGACAGGTGGTCGGCAGGCAGATGTGGGCACCATGCACAACAGCAAGTCCATGGGTCCACAGCTGTGTCGTGTGAGAACAACAGCAACAACAACAACAACAAAGTGACAACTGCAATGCATGGTTATCACCTTGTTGTTGTCATCAGGCAGAAAGAGGTGTTGTGGGCAGCGGGGAGGTGCAGAGAGGCAGATGGCAAGGTGAAGGTGGCAGTCACATCATTGTAGTTGCCACATCACTCTTGCTGTTGCGACCCAATCATACTAGGGATAGAACCTAGTGACAGATAGGCAACATCACCAAGACATTGCCAGGAAAGATGAATAGATAAATGAATGGAGCGGCTTAATGCTACAATTGTACTCAGGGGAGAATACAAGAGGACTAAGCTGGAGAGCTTAGGCCGTCTTGTGCTAGCATTATATACTACAAGTCTATAGGTGATACAAATAGTATGCTACACAAGTAAACATCTAAATAAGGGAATGCCCAGTGACCTACGTGGTCCTAGGGCATGACATCATAGATAACTATCTATGGTATGTACACCATGAGGCTTTAATGTCTGTGGTGTGAGAACGCCATCCCTTGGGAATGTCACCCATGGGAGCATCAGTGGTGTCTCCACCTCCTATATCATAATATGGATCTGATCTACAGATGTGGATCTATCAAGATACCATCTCATCTTAGATCTAGATCTCTTAATGTCCATGTATCGTAATATATACGTAAGGCTACATGTAATGTTTGTATGGGCCTCGTTGGCCATCATATGTTATGCTACAGTAACTGGTACTTATATATTATGTAATATGAGATATCCCATGGTCATGTGCTGTCTCTAGGGGATTCTCTTAGGAATATGTCATAAAGTATGAGCGACTACCATTGTAGTCCATATTCGTACTGATAATCATCAGGCAATGCCTTTGCATGCGACTATCTTTCGTGATATGTCCTTGATTACTAAGTGTTACAATATCAAATCACAACACTTGCAGAGGGCGGGTGGGCAGGTGTGCCAATGGTGGGCTGCAGTGCAATGACATGGATGGTCACAGTAGCAAAGGCAGAAAGACAAGGTGGTGACAACAACAAGGTGACAACTGCAACAATGCGGTTATCACCTCGTTGTCATTGTCAGGCAAGATGAGGGGACAAGGAGGGGGGTAAAAGAGGTGATAGCATGGCGCGGCACAGCAATGGTGGTAAGGGTGGCAGTGCAAGTAGGACTGGACAGGGTGGGCAGGGCGATGGCAGGCCACAGTGCAATGGCATGGGTAGTCATGGCAACAATGACAAGACAAGGGGACAGGGTGGGTGAAAGGGGTGATGGTGGGGTGTGTGGCAATGGCATGGGTGGTAGTGGCGGTAAGGGCAGGAGGACTGTTACATGCAAGGCAACTGTCGCAGTGCAAGCACTGGAGTCTCATGCAAGTAACAATGAACCTCAATGAAGAGGTCGTGCTACAAGCATTGTAGAAGTACACTCAGTACTGGACAGAGTCAGTTACTAGTGTATTCCACACCTATAGAAGTACACTGGAATGTATGAGTACAAGGTGTGAAGTAATAATAGATGGATCTCACCTCAGTACTGGACAGAGTCAGTTACTGAGGTATAGAGTCGCATTGAGGCAAAAGTTATCTGTGTGATTATGTAATATGGATCTAACCGAGTCCATTTGTACCGTGTCTATACAGGAATAATACAACACTCTCCCTCAAATGGAAGGGTGTAATCTGAGTTCCTGAGCAAAATGTTTAGCTTTAATACTCGGAAGGGCTTTGGTAAGAGTATCAGCAATCATGTCATTTGTAGGGCAATAAAGAAAATGAATGGAACTGTCCTCGATGGTGAAACGAATAAAATGATAATGAATGTCAATATGTTTCGTACGTGCATGATAACTGCCATCATGCGTCAGTGCAATTGCTGCTTGATTGTCCCCAAAAAGAGTTGTAGGCTGTGTCAATGGGTGAAACATTTCCCCGATAAGACGGTGAAGCCAGAGAGCTTCCTTTGCAGCATGTGTTGCTGCGACATACTTGGATTCTGCTGTAGAAAGGGTAATGAGTTCTTGTTTCTTCGAACCCCAGAGAATCACCCCTCCATTGATAAGAAATGTGAAACTGGTAATCGCCCGATGATGTTCCTGGGTAGCACTGTCTGCATTGACATACCTGACCAGACCCTGGACTTGTGTCCCAAAGGTTAATGCCAACGATTTCGTCCCAACAAGATAGCAGTAAATCTGTTTCACCGCCTCCCAATGGTCCCAACTGTTACGACGCAAGGCGACTGTCGCAGTGCGAGCACTGGAGTCTCATGCAAGTAACAACGACCCTCAATGAAGAGGACGTGATACGAGCATAACCAAGGCGAAGTAGAACTAGGGGAGCTCAGGAG